>OY744476.1:128453828-128678828 GCA_963556175.1 Tipula confusa | reverse complement strand
CGGAAACCGTTAAAATGTCAAATATTTTTCTTTTTAACTCAAAAGATTGCTATATCAATTTAATTAAAAAGACTAGCACATCAAATTTAAGTTTCCACAGTTTAATTTTAGATTGTAATTTGTTTTCTATTTGTACCATTCAGACAAAAATGATCTAAAATCGAACTTAACGAAATTAATTAAACAAAAATTATCATGTCGATTAAACACTTCATTCAAAAATTATTTGACTTTAAATAATTCTATTCTGTTTTTTAAAACATTTCCGTTAAGTTTACTTATCGAAACATTTCAAGTTTAACCAAATGTAATATTTTTCTATTTTCCACCTAGACTCACATAAGGAGGTTGGGAGTTAAAGTCTTCAATTTCCCTTATTAATAATATTTCAACTAGAATTAAATTAGCATACAATTCACCTAAAGTTTGAACCGTATGTCAAAAAATTGTAGAGCCGAACGTTGAATTGCGTCTGTAAGTATTAAACTAGCAGAATGAGGTGCACATGGAACTAAAGATGTCTGTAGTTCTATTCTTTCAATTTGCGTCTTGCTTTATCAAACACTTAAACACTACAATTATTTATTAACAATCCTAAAAAAAAATTAAATGAGAACCCAACCAATCCAATTAGAATATAACTAAAAATTTTACTATACGTGGTGCAAAATTAAAACCATACACCGATATAATGAAACAAAGTTATGTAATTATTTATGTATTTCGTCTTAATACACTAGCACTATTTTCGATTGGTAATTTGTGTGCCATATTTAAACCCGCCCTGAATCTGTTTTAAGAAGCCAGCATACGTATTAAAAAATGAAACCTACCGACTGTATTAAATTTTCTGTATTAAATTAAAAATTTATTAAGATTATTAGGACAATTATATTGTTTATTGAGTTTGTGCCTCCCCATTATTTTGGTGCCCGGTTTTACTGCACTATCTGCACCTATGAAAGCGCCGTCGCTGATTGAAAGTTCATCATTACAGGGCTATGATTGTAGCGAAATCATTGACAATTTCGTAAAAAACAAGTGCAGAAAGAAGCACATCTAATTAGTATTTGAGTTAGTGCTTAAAGGTATACAATAATTACATAGCAGTTATAATGAATTTATAACACAGTTTAGGTTATATTAATGGTAATAAAAAAAAAAATAATTTGTATACATTTGTTTGTTAGAACTTTCAAAGTTGGAAAATTTTTCTTCATAATAATATTTTTATATATGTGAAAAGGGCCCCTTTTCAAAACTGCGTGCAGAACCCCAAACATTAAAAATCTGTCTCTAATTAACGAAACTCTATATTTTTGGCTTACAGAATGTCTTTAGGCAAGTATAAACCATACTTTTAAGCCTTAATTATCGGTTTATTCTATTTTTTGCAGTTATAGTTTCTTTATCAAACTAAGGAGGTTTAAGGTTCATTAAAGAACAACAAAATCACCGTTATTAACATCAAAACTGATAAAGACTCAATCTAATCTTTAAAACTAATTTCACCAAAGCGCTTTGTGAATGTGTTAAAAATATATTAAAAATGTCAATTTTGACTACTAAATTAAATATTGTTTTTGTTTACCACAAAAAATTTATAAAAAATTTAACGAGGTATAGTGGGTCTATACATTTTACAAGTGATTTTAAAAATCACAACCTTATTTTGTGTAACCTTTGACAAAATCGCTCAACATTGTGGTTATAAAAATAAAATGATCAAATTAAAATCATATTTAGCCTACGTTGTTTACCGATGCGTTTCATTTTGTATATTTGTATGATGTACAACTGTCAACATTTTAGCAGTTTCCCTCACAAATTTAAATTTATTGTTAAAAATATTTCACCTCGATTATTTATTTTCACCAATTTTTTAAACTAAATATTTTTAACACATCAACAAAGACCCTAACTGAATAAATTTAACAATACCATCGTTATTAACCAACGAAACAAAATTTACATCAGTAGGCTATATATAAAATTATAAACATTTGTTATTTGTTTTAAATCTATACTTTTGAAATCATATACACATACTACAAACCAGGTGATTAGAGTAAATTAAAATCACCAAAAACTTAAACACATGAGATGATTCCTCATAAATGATAGTTAATACTCAGATTAACAAGAGAAACGTGAGTAGGCAGATCTGAACCAATAAAATGGACAATCCAATTAATATGGTAGGAAGTTAAGTGTTAATTTCAATAAAGACACCACAACTTTGTGAACATTAGGTGGACACATCGGTCACAATTGTTCAGACCTAAAGCACTACCCTTATATTGATGGAAAGACGAACAGATTCATTATGCGCATTAAGATAAAATGTAGCCTGTTTAACATAATCAAGTTTAATTTTATTTTTATTATAATATTATAAAACGTGTTAATGTCTAATTTAAAAAAAAAAAAAAGAAATGTTACTAATGCCATATTTTAAATTATATCTCTTAATTATTACAATTATTACAACCAACAGCATAATATATTTAACGTACCACGCTATGATTACAATATTTCATTCTACATTATATTCATGAGCTTTTATACTCAGTAAAAGATTTAAAAGGATTTTGTATTGCTGCCAAGAATTATATATAAAAAAA
The DNA here is from genome assembly GCA_963556175.1 of Tipula confusa. Taxonomy (NCBI): domain Eukaryota; kingdom Metazoa; phylum Arthropoda; class Insecta; order Diptera; family Tipulidae; genus Tipula; species Tipula confusa. Next base: position 128,676,204 of record OY744476.1, on the reverse strand, counting down.
CGAAGACAAATTAAAATTAAGAAACATAAATTAATCTATTCAAAAGACAAATTATGTACCAAATCAAGAAAATGTAAAAATAAAAAAATCTTTCGAAGCTTTTAATGATTATAACGTATCCTACACTCGTGTATATATTTGTTCGTATCGTATATAGAGAAGAACCAAAGTTTTTCTCAAGCACAAAAAATACATTGACAATAAAATAACAACAATTTATCATGATGACACCAGATGGGAAGATCATTTTCTAGCAAATTTTCTTTTTTTTTTTAAATCTTTGTTGTTGCTTTTTATGTCATATATTATAAGTCTTTAGGATAAGGTTATTTATTTGTTTAAAAAAATGAATTTTTTTTTCAGGTCTTGTCATCGATAACGATAATGGGACGAATATTGTGTAAATGTATCATTTGCCATCATAAAGATTTTGTCTAGGAAAATGGAAAATATTTCAGTTTTTATTTTGTTAGTATCTATTATAATAATAATAATAACATAGCAAAAAGGTCAACACATTTTTTAAGAAATCTAAAGGAACATATTTTTATGAATATGTATATAGGACTCGCATTTGATTAATGAAATATTGAAGACGTGATAAAAAAAAAGCGTGAATATTCTTAAGTATGCCGCGATTTAATTTTGAAAACTGTAGAATACTGTAAAATAAGTTAAAGAAGATTGTAAATTTAATTAGATCTCAAATAAAAAGCTTAAGAAATAATTCTTTGAAACGTAGTACAATATAATACAATTAACTATTCGATCATTTCAAATGCTTGTAAATATTTAAAAGTGTCTTACCTAATAATGATCTGAAACACAGTATAAGATAAACATATATTAAATTGAAATAGGGAACAAAATTGAAATAAATATTTGTAGGTGTATATATAGGGAGATTTCATAAGTCAGACTGGACTTCAAAAATGCATGTAATCATTCTATTTTCGGTTGTTCCACAACTAAATCAAGACATCACACAATACACAACAAATGTCTACATATATATTTTTTATTTCGTTACTATTTTTCATACATTTCCTTAACTAAGATTCTTAACCTAAACTTTATCATCTATCCTCACAAGACTGTCGTTTGTTTATATACATATTGACATTCGATCGATGTGAAATCGAACACAATTATTATTTCCAGCACTTTTACTACCAACTGATGAGTAAATAATTAGTTTGCAACCAACTCATGGTTTCAGTGACCACCACCAGATAGTACTACCTCAGTTTAAAGATGAAAAATGTAAACACATTATGGCGGAAACAAATGACAAATTAACAGAATTTTTGACAAGCGAATTTTTTCTTTATTTAATTTTTTTTTCAAAGTTATTAGCTGTGTTTAGTGAGTGAAAAAAGACTTAAAATAAATTCTGTGATTAAATACGGTTATTTAAACAAAATGTTTATAGTTTTTATATAACTGTGCATATTAAAATTTATTGAAGTTGTCCAAAAAAGCGAAAGGGAAAAATATAAGAATGTGGGCTTGGCCAATTTTTACCGAAAATGAGAAGGAGTTTTTCGAATACTTTTTTTTAAAGTTATTAAAGAAAAGATGAGGACCAATTCCGGAAACCACACATATGGGCATTCAAGAATTCTAAATTGTCAACGGTTTGTTGCAATCACATTTGCAGAAGCAAAATGTAGTGTTTGTTTGTTTGTTTATTTCTATGCAATCTGTTTTGGGGCCGAAGCTCTCCCAACTCTTTCGCGGTTAATTAACGTCCTACTTTACGTCATTACTAGCCAAATCGAGGACGCGTGAATACAGGTTCGCGTTTTAAAATGTAGTGAGAAATCCAATTGTTTCAGAATGCCAATTGGTGTAAATATTTTTAAATATGAAGGATTAGCTATACGAAACATTGTAAAAGTAAATTATAAATATACAACATATGTGTTTAATTTAGATATTTGGGTCATGATGCAGCTTGGCAGATTTTGGTGTGGTCTTTCAGAATAGGGGTCTCAAAAAGAAGAGAATTTTTTTTTAGAAGTTTGTGAAGTTATCTGGAGTCAACTGAGCACAATTTATTTATCACCATAAATTGGATCATTGTACCATAACTATGAAAAATACAATAATATAGTACTATTAGCTGTCTGCGACAGTAATTCTTTATTTTCGGCTGTAGACATGGGAGCATATGGCTGTCAAAGTGATGGTGGTGTACTCCAAAAAAGTATTTTTGGTGAACAAATTTTAAAGAGTAATATAAATATTCCCAAAACAATGATATTGCCAAATACCAAAGAGGAATTTTCGCGTTATTTCATCGGCGATGTAGCTTTTCCAATGCGAAGCAACTGAATGCGGCCTTATCCTAAGCGTCTACTTCCAAAAGAAAAGGAAATTTTTAACGTATTGAATTTATTATACATATATGTATTAATATATTAAGAATACACCAAATTTGTCTTCACGTAAATAATGCTCATTAACTTTTAATAACAATACATAATTTTTTGTAAAAACTGAATAATTTATTAAAAAATTGTCTGTTCTGGTAATTTCTAGGAAATAGAGAACATTTTGGTTTTAAACCAGTTATTCTTTAGACACTTTTTCCCTGTCTGAGAAACTCAATCGGCCTGGAATAATCTGATGTATCGATGTGACCAACTAAGCGAATCGAACACATTTATCTAAATCGTCATCATTACCGCTCAGAAACTGCATTTGGTGAGTAAGTGATACATATTAAACATAAATTCGAGGCAAGAGAATTATCAAACACATGGTTATTAGGTATAATTAATTTATTTTGATTATTTATTTTTTAGTCTCAATTCACAGGCATATCTAATTCATAATTCACAACCAAATTAAATTTTAAAATAAAGTTAACCATTTATATAAATTTCAATTGATAATAAATTAGTATTCCTTTTAAAAACTGGTTTCCAAATCCTCAGGAGACGAAGTGAGCCGGATTTGTCGATCTATAAAAAATATTATTTAAATTTAGATACAAACAAAACATGGGTTTGATTAGTAATTTTTTAAATATTTTACGGTGAAGTGGTTAACCACTTCAGCCATGGTTGATGATACAAATTGAGAATCCAACAAATGATTCAAAAAGGCGAGACAATATTGCACATCGGTCAGCACCTAATTGCGTTGAAAGGTGTACCGGGTCTTGAAATCAAGATTTGATGTTTGGTAAAAGATTGGTGCATAAAATATTTACCTTTCGAATTGGGACCAAGCCTGTGCTACATTGCACAACTTTTTAAAAATACACAATTACAATTATGAACATAATTTGGTGCAACCAGTACCAAGCGAAAATGAATTGAACATTTCTGCAGATGACATAATTACTATAGATGTATCGGCTTAACGGTTACTAACTGTGGCTCGAGAAGTCCAAAATTTAATAGTTCAAACATATTTTAATGACTAATAAATAGAAATTTAATAAAAAATATACCTTCGAAAATTTTTATTTTTCTAGCAGCAATGCAATACAAAGCGCCACCTTATCTCTCTTGAACTGTATTTGCCTCTTGAAGTAGCTGATCTCTGGTGTAAGCAGAACCTACAAGTACAATAATAAATTCGTAGATGTACCGATTAATTTTCTTTATACTCGGTTTACGAATCTCGAGTTCTTTTAGGTCTTATAGCTCTTGCTCCCCTCTCATCATTTGCCGTCCCTTCATACACTTCCTTTGTAATAATTATAAGGATTTGTAGCGGTTGATTCGCATATCAATTTGATTTACTTAAATTGAATGTTGTGAATCACGCTTTACAGATATGTATTTCGTATTTTCCATCTAAATGTTGATTGAAAATACATGTAATAATATAGCTGCCAATTAGGGGCATACTTAATATTTTTAATATTCACAACTCCACGTTTAGAACGGGTGAATGCGAATATTATGTAATATAAGAAAAATGCGTTTAACATTTTCTTGTATTATGTTTCCGGCATTTTAGTTTTCGTATGCTCGAAGTTTTGCCGAACAACGAAAACATTTTATTTCATACTTTCCCTGTCGCACTTATGTGCAGTATATGTTCGTTTCATGTTTTGCATGAAACGACGATTAATATCGGGCAGTCATTTTTTGGTTTTAAAAAGCACTAAACTAATTGCAGTAGAATGGTGAACTAAGTCAACCAAAAAAAAATCAAAATCAAATTTAAAAAATATAATTGTAAATTAAATTTAAAATTATAAATAAAAAAATTATAAGTTACTATTATAAATAAAAAATTATAAGTTACTGAAAATAAATTAAATAAATAAATAAAAAAACACAATAATACCAGAAACTACAGATTATTTCGTTTATTGCCCCTATAGGGCACTCAACTGATATGGTCTTCTTAATCTGAGTGACCCACAACCCAATCCAGTTCAATTGTTGAATTTCTTTAGCAATGTCCATTGCCGTTAATTATGTGAATTATTTACTTTATTCCGATCCAAGCACGCCTCAATTTCATGCCATCTTTATTAGCGCCTCCTAAAGAATTGAGCTGCTCTGCTACTCTCTTCCAATGTTCTCTGTTTTTATCCTCCGTCTATACCATCAAATCTTAAAATAAACAATAGTTAAAATTTGTAACTATTTCAAGTTTACGTGAGTTACCGATCATTTGCTATGTCAATATTTTCTTCCATTAATGTGTTTATTAAAATTTATTATTCTTTTGTTACTCTTTCCCCTAAAATGGATAAACATTTAAAATATATGCTTAAACCAATATTTAAAAATGTTTATTAACTTATCCGTAACGATGATGAAGCCATTTTATAGTCGTCATTTTATAGTCGCCATTTTATAGACGTAAGTTGGTTTCGATCTGATTTCCCTAAGTTAATTTCTTAAAATAGGTATGAAAGAATAACCGTAAAAACTGCTTTATTTGGGAAGGAAATTTTCCCAATAAACACACGCCAAAAATTTCTTTTCCCCGGGAATTAATAATTTTTTATCCCTCAAAAACATATCTGTATTTAGGATCCTCTTCATTATATAAAAACTTATTGTTTTTTGCAAACTTAATAATTCTTCCATATTGAATTACACTTTCACAGAAGACTTGATCATTTTAACAAAAGTAATGCAGCATATTCGCATGAAGATAGTTACGATTCTTATTTTTGTTTGTTTATGTAGTGTCATTTCGGTTCGACTGCAGAAAAATTAAAATAAGAAACACAAAGCGGGATACACATAGTTTTGTTTGTTGTGTTTTTGTTTTGTTTCTGAACCCTGCAATCTTTTCTTCTCTCCCAGCTCTTTCGCGGTAAATTTTTAACGTCCTGCTTTACGCCGTCACTAGCCAAATCCAGAACGCACGAATACAGGTTCGATTTTAAATCCATCTGCACATTGCAATGTCCAGCCAGCCTGTACTGACATGAACGATGGTCCGGCCCATTCTGCACTTCAACAGGGGGTCATAGTTGTGTTTATCGTCATCACCGATCGTAATCAGGTGATGAAAAATACATGTAGTTTATACCATATAAACGGAGTATTCTAATTCTTCTGCTATTCTGCTCATGTATTTTCGGCATTACATCGTTCGGCATATTTGACGTTCCACCGAGAAAGATCTCGGAAACTTGTGATTATTATTATAAAATATTTATCATTAACTACAATAATTGTTTTGATGTTTTCTTTTTTTTTTTTTTGTTGCAACTCACATCACCAATATTTTCATTTTACATTTTTTTCTTTTTTTTGTAATTTAATTTTATTTGCTATGATGAGAGTGTATTATTTTCGTTGTGTTTAATCAAAGCCATCTTAATAAAGAAGCCTCCATGATGAACGATATTTTTGGAGAGCTTTATTTAGAGTGACAAAAAACGTTGAAAAATAATCGTTTTTCATATGTTTTATATGGAGAGACATGACTTCATTTGTTTGAAAATTTATGACAGAGAATTAAATCGACACAAAATTATGTTTCTAACAATTGAAAGTAGAAACTTTGATTTACATGTGATTTAAATGGTTTTTCCGTTTGATTTTTCATATTACTGTATTATTTAAATGAAAATAGTGTATTTCATTTTTGGTTAAAGCTCTAAATAAAATATTATATTGAAAAAAAGGGACGAATAGATTTTCTTGTACAAGGAAAGGAGATCACAAAATCTATAACGTATTTTTATTTTTACATCTACGTAAAAGATGCATGCATTAGATTATTAATTTACAAAACATTTTCAATAAATTAAAAGGGTAATTTTTTTTAATTAATCAATAATTGTAAATCTAATCATAATATTTTAAGATTATGAATAATTTTGTGTTTGTTTATATGTCCGATTCATTCTAATTCTCTTTATGTATGATGTGCTTTAATGATATATTTTATTTGGTCTAATCTTCTCTTTAAATATGTTGGATTCACTCTAACCATATGTCACTTCCAAACATAAACAAAAAAAAATATTGAGTTAAAATGTGATTCATTATAATAATTAATAAAATGATTAATAATTAATAAAATGAATAAATACACAGTAATATATTTATACCTCACACTTCTAATTAATATGCACAGTTCTAATTAATTTTGTATGATCAAACTGGAAACCTAAAACGAAAACATGAATTTTGCATCGCACCATTCCACACAATTGCATGTTAAAATTACATGTGAGTAAGAAATAATCAACTGTGTGAAACAAAATTTTACATTTTGGATACATATTACACTTTAAACAAGAATTTTTATTCATCTTCACTTATTTATGGAATCTAACATGAAATTTTGTGTTGTATTTTGTATTGTTTATTTTGATTTTAGTTGTCAAAATGTCAAATGTGAAAAATAAAAAAATTTGTTCCTAAAATAGTTCTCGATTTTAGCATTGGCAGATTTTTTTTACGATCATATGTTTTTTTTAACAAATTGACATGACACATTTATTAATATTGTTGTCTCGTTTCGTTGTCTATAATATTATTATAAAGCACATACATGTGTTTCAATTTTTTGAAATGTAATTTTTTATTTTGCTTTGTTTACGTTTTTTGTGGTTTTACACGTAAAAAAATAATTCTCTTCTCTTAAATTTTGTTGATTGGTTCTTGTTGTTGTTTTACATGTAAATAAAATATTTTTATTCTCCGATCATACAAATATGTCTGTCTCATGTCTGTCTCTTTGGGTTTGAGCTTTCTTATTTAGTAAAATGAGTTAATTTCTTTTAATTATTACGGCGAAATAGAAAACCCTACAGAAAAATCTTTCATATCAGATGGAAAACAATCTTTATTGCATAAATTGGTATAAACAAATCTTAAATTCGAGATAAATTTTAATCTAAAATTTTTTAAAATCTAAACGATGTTTTTCCATATAAAACATATGTAAAACAAACTTTTTTTTATGTTTCTTGTCACTCTAAATAAAGCTTCATTTGAACATGGAGGCTATATTAATTAAGATGGCTTTGGTTTAATACGTTAATTGAACATATTTTTATATATTCAATCAACGGTTATATTTATCTATAAGTGTTTGTTTGTTCTGCTTATTTTCGATTTAATAATCTTGGTTTTTAAAATTTAGCCTTAATTTCTCTTAAAAAATTGATGAGTTGAATGTATTGTTCTTCATTTTCAGATGATAAAATCTCTTCTGGTTTTTCTTTTTTATTGTTTTAAATTTTGGCTTATTTTATCGTATGTTTTACATTCTTTTATATGTCTAGCATCTTCTATTGTATTGGATGGTTTGTTATTAATCCTTTTAATTGATCAAGAGTTTATGTTTTTCTTATGAAACCATGGTTTCATTTTGGTTTTTACTTTTATATTTTTCCTGTGTTGTATTCCTTTATTTGTCGTTTTGTTTAGAAAATCTTTGTTCCATTTCTGATGCAGTATTTCTTTAATTATATTAAAGTAGTCTTCTATTGTAGTTAGTGTCTTTATTTGTCTATAGGTTTTTGTAACTTGTTTGGTTGTCCTGTCTGCTTCCTCATTTCCATATTAGTTTATATAGTCCATAATATTTTAATTTTTATATTGTCTCTTTTTGTTATTTTGTACATTTGAGATTCAAAATATTTGGTAGTTTTGTTGTTCATACAGTATTTTTCTAAGGATGAACATGTTGCTAGAGAATCCGTGATTATTGTTAACTCTGTGATGTTATTTTTGTTGCGATTTTAATGGTTTTTATTATTGCTTTTGTTTTGATTGCTAGTGGTTCTTTTATGGTATAGCTGTACGCTTCGTTATTATATTTATTATATATTCCAATTCCCTATTTTTTATTAATGATTGATCCATCTGTGTAGCTTATAAATGGACCACTGTTTTTTACTATGTAATCTATTGTAATTTGTTTAAGTTGTGTTGTACTACAGTGGTTTTTTATTTTGTGATGTAATCAATTTTTATGTTGGCTTTAATGTTGTTAATATTTAAAACATCTGGTTCTTTGACTGGTAATTTATCAAGATGATCTTTGTATTTAACGTATATAGCTTTTAGTGTTCCTTAAGATTGGTTATTTTTGATTGTTTGTCCCAATGTTGTATTGTTATAAATCTGTTTTGCTAGATATGTGTAATTATATAGTTCTATTTTGAGTGCGGCTGGTAGTTCTCCCGCTTCTGCTATTATAGCGCTAACTTGAGTACTATTTGTTAAGCCCATACATATCCTAAGCCCTGCGTTAATTATTTTTTAGACGATTTCTATGCTTTTATTACTTTTTATAACTATGGCGCTGTATCTAATTCTGCTATTAGGCTTTTTTGTAAATTAAAGAGAGTTGATGGATGAGCCCCTCCCTGTTTTCTGCCAAAGATCTTTAATATGTTTACTGCAGATATACAATTATTTTTTAATATATTGTGGTGTAGGTTGTAGTTAATTTTTTATCTATGGTGAAACCGAGTCATTTTAAGCCGTTCGATTCTTGTATCTCGATAATATTTAATTTTATTATGGTTGGTTGTTCCATTCTTTTGTTGTTTATATTTAAAAATGATTTTATTTGGATTTACATTTAGATTTAGTTCTTGTAAACTTGTGCATGGTTTTATTCGCCAGTTTTTCAGTATCTTTTCTATTTTGGCCTGCTATAATTAATAAAAAATCGTCTGCATATTGTAATATGTTGATGTTGTTGTTGTTTAAATTATGTAGCTCACTTGTAGATAGGATAAATAAGTCTGGACTTATTTAGGGATCACCTTGTGGAATGCTATTGCTTGTTGTTATTTTAACTTTGTGGTTTCCATTTTCGAACATTATTTTTCTATTGATGAGGGATTTATATATTGATAAATCCAGTTGGTGTATTCATGTGGTATTTTTAATTTTTTCATTATTTGAATTGATTTAATTGTATTGACTTGGTCGAAAGCTTTTTCTATATCAGTTCATATGATTAATGTATACATTTTGTTAATTTTGTTGTTTTCTGTAATATTTATCAGGTGGTTTATATAAAATGTCGATGGTTTTCTTTTGCGAAAGCCAAATGATGTTTCTTGTTCATTGAAGTAATTTGAGTTTTTTAATTTGCTGGTAATTTCAGCTATTGTAGCTATTTTACCTATAGATGTATTCCTTTAAAATTTTCTACTTCATTTGAAGTTTTATTGGTGTTATTTTTATATTTGCTTCCAAATTTCTGATTTATTGGTTTATACCATGTTTCATTGATATGTTTTGTTAATGTATTAATATGCACTTCTAGTAGTTGTTTTAACATTTCATATGATATTTTATTAATTGCTGGTGCTGTATTTTTGCTTAGTTTGATGATTTTTATTATTTCTTCTAATTTGAATTCATTATTTGAAGTGAATACTGTAGGAAGTTTGAGTTGGTTATTATTTTTTACTGTTGATTTTATTATATTTATATAATAAAATACTTTTATATAATAAAAGTGTTTGTTTTCTAAGTTGTTAAATATGTTGATTTTAGTTCATTTTTGTTGTTAACAATTCTGACTATTCCCATAATTCTATCGTGGTTAGGTTCGGATTTATTTCTTCGATAAATTCATTCCATTTTTCTTTGTTTCTTTTCTTATTCCTAATATTAGTTTGCTTGTTGCTTTTTTTAAATTCTATTTCAATTTATTGGTTGCTTCTGTTTTGATTGTATAGTTTTAGTTTTTGTGTTTTTATTTCCCAGAGTTTTTTGATTTTCTCTGTCCACCATACTTTTTGGAATAGATTTGTTTTTATTGGTTGTTTCTATTGTGTTTTAATTATTAATTGTAGTTTGTTTTCGAAATCAATCAAATTAAATGTACATAATGGGTTAAATTTTAATATTTGTTTTAATGCTTTTTGAAAATTGGTTCTCTTCATCGATTGTGAATTATATGTGTTATTATTCTTGATATTAATTATTATAGGAAGATGATCTATGTTTCAAATTTTTGTGTGGTCTACATTCCAGGTTATTTTATTTATAAGGTCTTGAGTTGTCCATGAAATGTCAATGGCAGAACTTTTTCCTTGTGCTCCAATCCAACTGTCTTCTCCATTATTTAATAAAATAAAGTTTGACGCCAGGATGATGTTGGATATAATTTTTCCTCTTGTCTTTCCTATTGTTTTCTCATATTGTGTTACGTGCATTAACATCTCCAATTATTATTGTATTGTTATTTTGATCATGATTATTTATTAGCATTTTGAATTTGTTTTGAATTATTGTATTACTAGAATTTGGTGGTATGTATATTCCTATTATATTTAATTTGTTGTTTCCTGAATTTACTATTTGAATTTGTTTTGTTTATTTCTTTGGAGAAAATTTATTATTAACTATAAATCCTACTCCTCCTTATCCATCTGCTAATGTATTATATATGTATTGTTGTTGGAAAATTTTATTTTCTGATTTACCTTGGTCCATGTTTCACTGACGAAAGTTATGTCTATTGATTATTTTCTTATATAGTGTTCTAGTTCATCTTTGTTTTTATGTGAGCTTCTTATATTGATTTGCATTACGTTGATTTTATTGTTTTTATTAATGTGCATCATTATTGTTTAATTTTTGGTATTGTTTTTGTGTGGTGTTTATAATTTTGTCCATTTCAATTAGCTGTTGTAAAATTTGTGTTAAGACTACATCAGATTGTGGTTCATTGGTTGTTGGGTTTAGGTAATTTTGTGTCGTTGTTTGTATTTTTCTATTTAATATATTAATGTTTAAAATAGAGTTTTTAACTTGATGCTAACTTTCTTTAATTTCTCGTTTTCTTCTTGATGTTTTCTTTAATTCTTTTATTTTTTTCTTGCTTATTTCTTTTTCTATATTGTATTTATGATTTGTTATTGGGCTAGGAAAATTTGCATTGTTAATTTTAAATTCTTTTTGTTTTTGTGGTTTTATTGTATTTTTTGCTTCTGTATATGTCATTCGTTTCGTTATCATCATATATTTAATTTTTTTTTTTTTTTTTTTTTTTGATTTTTGAATTCTTCGCATAACAATAATAGCTAATTTATTTAATAATTTGTAAGTAAAAGTATTTCAGTTAATAATTTTTGATTCAACATCAGGTTGGATCAAAAAGAATTAATTGTCAAAAAGTGCGTGAGAAAAATAAATAAATTAATTAATAAATTATAAAAAAAAATAAATAAATAAATTATAATTATTGTATTTTTACAATAATAATATTGTTTATAAATAGTTAGTTTTATTTCTATAAAATACGTTGAGATTTGTTTCCTACCCTTGCAAACAAACATAAATATATTCTTCCATTCCTTCATGAATCATTTCCAACTATAGAACAACTTTAACAAAATATTAAAACTAATATCATTATAATAACTTAAGTATTTGAACCTCAGTAATACACAGAATTTCTACAATTATTTTTGATAATATTGCTGCTTGAATGAAAGCGTAAATACTAATTATGAATAATTAGTTGTGCCACTTTGTAATCATTTTGCCTTTTCATTTGGTGCAATATGAAATCGTTAAACTCATTCCTGGTTAAATGGTTTATAGACTAATTAATTTAAGTGTCAGAAACTATGTTATGACAAAACCCATGAAAGCTTTGTAAACATCTTTGCGGTTAATTTTAATTCGACCAAGAATTGTTCCACAGTTGGTCATAGTTGTGTTCATCACCATCACAGATCAAATTTAAGTTATAAAACTAGTTTTTACATTCTTTCATTATTGATATTTGAACCAGGCACCTTCCGGGCCAGATTCTACAACTTTATGTACACATTATGTAAACTAACATTTACATAATGTGATGCTTGAAGGTATCATTAGTATGAAGATGGCAATATTCAAATGTCTGATTATCGATTATTTCTTTAACGGAATGTAATGGTATCAGAATGGAGTAACGCGAGCGGTTAGAATAACAATTGAAAAATAATAAAATAACTTTATTGTTAAATTATGTCTATTTTATGTTTATTTATTTTTTTATTTATTTAATATGAAAGAGTATATGAAAATTGTTATGGAAAATAATATTTTTTTCGCTCTGCAGATGTTCGTTGATGTAAACGATGGCACATTCTACAAAATTATAAGTTCTTAGAATTAGAACTTTCATATTGGTACGAAAATAATATTATTCATGGTAGTGTCTTGGAAATTTAGATTTACTATTTACCATTTATGTACAAAGGATTAAAATTTTCTTCGAAGTAAAATTAAATACGATGACGTTGAACTAGAAACTACAACTAAGAGGGATGGTTTGAAAATTCATTTTTAATACATATCCATATTTTATCGTTGCAATAAATCGATATGTTTATGGTATGCATATAAAAGTTGAATATATAACCGAAAAAAAATGTCTGGAAAATTCATGGGAGTATCATAATGGTTTGCCTCAACGATCGTAAAACGAAGCAATTGTTTTAGCATAAAATAAAATGAAAATGGGTACCAAACGTTTGAAACGCTATGCTCGTTAGAATTTCTAGACTGTTTTTGTTTATGTTCAACTATTATAATTATAATCAATTTCATTTGATTACCTCATCATTATTTAGAACGGTTATTATTTATTCAGTTTATATATTTTGAGTGCACTATTAATACTGATACTAAAAAAGAAACAACAACGTCAGCAAAAACTATGTCAACAAACTAAGAATGTGTCTGTCTTAAATGTTATAAACGACTTACCACGTAGTTTTGTATTGTTAGTGTATTTAACTAAAACTTTTTACTATTAAAATTTATTATTAGGTAGTAGATTCTATCATAGTTTATGATGATATAAAAAAATAATAGTTTTATTAATATGTATACCGTTGAAAGTTTTAACCTTAAGTACGTCACGTACAATATACTCAAACTATTCAACAATTTATGTTTATTGAGTTGTTGATCGGCTACTTTCTTTAGAAGAAAATGTTCTTTTTTGTAAGTTTTTTAAAAAAATATCAAAATATAAACTTAATTTTGAAAACTCCCGAAAATTTGGTGAAATGATTGCTGAACGAATATAAATATTTATAACTGATTTAAAAGACCGATACGATGCACGTTTACTTTTCATTATCTTGTAATCTTTTAAGCTCCAAAGTTTGCTTCATTTAATTACAAAGATACCGATTCCACAAAATATTTGATTTACTTGAGTTTAAATTAGAAATGAGTTTTTGGTAAAGTAGTTGGTATCGGCAACTTTGGCTAACCCTATATTCAAGCTTTATAAAAAGACTGTAACACTAAAGTTTAATGTAGCAATCAATCTTAAGTAATAAAAATAGTTCCACTGACACCACTTTAGTGTTAGCATACAGGTTTCCAGTCATTAGTTGCATGAACCAGAACTTTCGAATCTATATTATTTCTTTATAAAAAGCAACATATCATCTGATGCCTCTTTATAGATTTTACCGTTTGTAATACACGACCTTAGGTATTATTTAAGGTGCATCTAAGACTATAAAACAACCTAAATAACTAACCTTTATTCCAATGAAATGTGATACAAACTAAAATATTGGATTGAACTTAAAACTTTTAAAATTGTATTAATAAATTATAAATTTATTATTTTTAAATTATAGTAATTTTAGTGATAAATACTGGATTTTTGTAAAGTGCACAGTTTCCATATTAAAATATAGACTTTGGGTGACATTAACAAAGTGGTTGAAATAAATTAAGTATCTATTTGTAATTTAATCACGGGCGATGCCATACTTCCAATTATTTTTTTATATTCGTATTTTAACAAAGTTGGTATTATATTCACATCTTATATACCGTTATATGGTCGTTCGGGGAACGTATTTTAAATAATGTTATTGGCAACGAAACATTTCGATTGTTTTAGATTAATTTTTAATCACTTTCAACCCACATGAAAAATATGTATTTTTGACTGTCACAGTTATTGCTAATGTGCGCAATATAAAAAAACGGTTGATGCGTTTTAATTCGATTTTATATTAACCAAACGCAGACAAATATGAATGTGCACCAAATATAAAGTCACCTGGTTTGACTTTCATTTGTCCGCTGCACAAAATATGGGATTATGTTTTGTTGTTGTATGAGGAGTGGAATCACAAAATATAAAAATTGGAATATAGGTGACAGGGTGGTCAATTAAATTGAATGATTTGGTTGCATAGCATCATTGCAATATTGTTGAAGTTTTTGTTATTTTTATGTAATGCCATAGATTCTCTATAGGATAAAGATCGGGTATTTCTGGTGACCAGTCTATATTTTCTTGACCCAAATCTTCAAGAAATTTAGTTATAAATTTTCTTTTGTAGATTGGAGGATTATCTTGCTGTAATAAGAAATGTGTTCTTATCAATTTACACCCGGAAACCATTGCATATTCATTAAGGGCCTCCAAATATGTGCTTGAACTAACTTTTCCCGGCAGCATTGTGAGATCTCCTATGTCAATAGGAGATTAACAGCTAAAACACCCCAAACTATTACTTCGCCTCCCCCACTGTGCCGAGTTGGCATTGTTATGTGAATGAACAGCTAAAACACCCCAAACTATTACTTCGCCTCCCCCACTGTGCCGAGTTGGCATTGTTATGTTACGAAAGTAACATATCTGTTTATTGAAGTGTCGAATAAAAAATATTTCTTTCCGGAGCTGTCATCTAAAGAACAAAATGAGCCGTTGTTTCATAATATTATCCCCCAGAACTCAGCGGGTTTCGCTAAATATGTAATTCTGGCTTATAAATGGCTTACTTTTACATTCGCTTCACAAAGCCGTCTATGTACAGTTTTGACACTAATTTTTATATCTCTTACATACTGTTTAGCTCACTTAGAACAGATTTTCCTGTACTCAGAGGATCTCCTTGTACAAGCGTAGTTTTCCTTAGGCATTGTATTTCTTTTACGCCCCCTTCCTTTAGGCACTTTCGAATTTAGGATTTCCAAATTTGGTACATCACCAAATTTTTAAGGCAGTTTATTCCTGTGTTATTATAACTATATTATTATATTAATTTTTAATTATATTATAAAGTATTTAAATTGGATTTTTAGCGATTGTATGACGTGTTTGTCGTGGGGTGGTTGATTCGAGTGATTTATTGGTATTTAATCGAATTTTGTCGAATCTAATTTATATTATTTTATAATTTCGTATTTTTAAAAATGTAAAAAATTTATTAACTGAATTTTAGGCAAAAACTGGTCCAATTTATTACAGCGGCTTGCAGAAATTATATCATTATATTATGAATTAATTAATTAATAGTTTCAAAGTAATTAGTAGTTTTCGGGTAAAAACTGACACAATTTGTTACAGCAAATGGATTTGTAGGATTATATTGTTGTATAGTTATGTTGTAGTATTGAGTTATGTTGTAGTTATTGAGTATAGTTATGTTGTAGTATTGGGCATACTGGAGTTGATGATAAGAAATGGCAGAATGCAGAGGAGCTCGTTAAAATTGTGATTGTCTTGTGCTAACATTAGT
Organism: Tipula confusa; assembly: GCA_963556175.1. Classification (NCBI taxonomy): domain Eukaryota; kingdom Metazoa; phylum Arthropoda; class Insecta; order Diptera; family Tipulidae; genus Tipula; species Tipula confusa. The sequence continues at coordinate 128,660,234 of OY744476.1, read as the reverse complement.
TGAATATTGGCTACCGGAAAACCGTATTAAATCTGTCATTACTAACATGCCTTTCCTTTCCTTACACCACAAAACAAAACACTAACTATCGATCGCTTAGGTGTCTGCAACCGGGTCGAGTCTGTCATAACTAACAAATTCCATCCACTCCTTCAGTTTTGTTATATGTAACACGGGTGTACGGTGATGCCCGGCATTCCGGGAGTTCCTGGTTAGTCCTTGGCCGTACACTCTAATCAATCAAATCAATTCGTATTTTAGCAAAATTTGTAGGTATTATAATATTTTTAAGCAGCCATAAAATATCAAAGATAGTGATGGGTGTGGTAAACCTGTGATAATTTTGAGGCAAAACATCATGTGGTTGTTTTTTTTTAAGCGTACATTAAAATAAGAGGAATTAAAACAATAATTGAATTATTTCATATCCAAATTAATAAAATTGTGGAAAAAATATTCAACAAATAAAATGAGAAACCAAATAATATAAAGAGACGTCACAACCTATATATAAAAAACATCCAAAATTTAAAAGTTCCAGGTTCCAATCTTTTTATTGGGTTTCAATCGTCGTTGCGGGGCAAAACTATCTATATTACAAGCCTTACTCATAATTGTATACCCGCAACGAGGATTGGAACCCGTCAATTTTGGGTGTTTTGTAATATATGGGTTACGACGTCTCTTTATATTATTTGGGTTCTGTTATAATGTCGGAAGTTAATCGGGGTCAAAAATAAATTCAAATAAAAACATATTTATACACAGTACCAATTTTGGTCCGAAAATGAGTGTACGGCATATGAGAGTAAAGTATACAATAAACAATAAAGTAGTAGTATACAATAAATATACTATGCCTGCTTTTCAAATTTCTAAATTTGTGACATTTCAGTTTACCAAAATTGACTAAATAAAAAAATTGTATTTTATATTTATAAAATGTAAATACACATTCCTTTTAATTTATCATTATTGTAAAAAACACAACCCGAACACAAAATAATTACAGCTTCTTATATATTTTTGTTTGGCATCAAGATAAATTTTAATTGAAGAGCAAACTCACTATGAGTCTTTCCGACCGCTGCCAAGTGAGTAATAACGAAATGTACTGTAAAAAAAAGAGTCGATAGTTTAGAAAAAAAAAATCAACCGGGGCACACGGTCTAAGTTCAAACACACAAAATATCATCTCCTCCCCAGTAAAGCAGCATGGGAGTATGAGACAAAAGAATGAAAACATCAAAAATATGCACCGATTTGAACCGCTTATTGCCCGATGCAAAATTATTACTGCACAAAATGATGGGTAAAAATGGTCAAAAAACAATAAAATTTATCTATATTTTATACAAAATATTTAAAGATGAGTGAATCGAGGCAATTTCTTAGATGATTGTTTCTTAGATGATTTGGCTTGCAATATTTTTATTCACTTCTGTAGTCGATAGTCAATAACCATATCATCTGTTTTTAAACTGGACAACTCACTTGCATCCAATCCAGTTGGTCCAATCCAATCTATGGTGAATTTGTAATGATTTATCAAGATTTATTATAATAATATATCACTCAATTTATTTTGGTATTAATAAATTAATTTAATTTATTTAACGAAATGTACTACATGACCATCTAAATGTAATTTTAAATTACATAACCACAAGATTTAGATTATTTATTATAATATAAATCTTATTTATATAATCTTTTAGATTATTATGTATAATCTTTACTTATTTTTTAATAAACGGCACAAATTAAATATTTTATTTTAATTTAAACAATTAATATCATTTAATAAAAACATAAACAAAAAATTTACAAAAACTTTATGTTCACTATTTCACAATGCAAAATAAATAAAATTCAATTTAATAATTTGATATATTAATAGCAAAAATAAAGAGGGAAAAATGCTCATTTATAAATTAAGTTTTATAGCACATTTTTTTTTTTATATAGCGTATTTTGATAGTACTAATACTGATGCATTGTTATATGAGTATAAAATATAAATAAAATGTATATGGAATCAAAACCTTCTATAATAAAAGCCGAATCATGCTATACAGAAATGTTTGCATGCTATACAGAAATGTTTGCATGCTATACAGAAATGTATATTTTATTTTTTTTGTGTCTGAACCCTGCAATGTTTTCTGTGGCCGAACCTCTCCCAACTCTTTCGCGTTTAATTTTTAACGTCCTACCTTACGCCGTCACCAGCCAAATCGAGGACGCACGAATACAGGTTCGATTTTAAATCCATCTGCACATTGCATTGCATCAAGCCAGCCTGTACTGACATGGACGATGGTACTGCCCTTGGATTCTGCACTCCAACAAGGGGTCATAGTTGTTTTCATCGTCATCACCGATCGTAATCAGGTGATGAAAAATCCCTTTTGCAACTTAGATTGAATTTTAAAACATCAACCTAGATCAAGAATTTTGTTTAATTTTTTATTATATCGAGTGTGCAACGCGATGAGTTTGGCCTTTACTGTAGAAGGTTTTAATGGAGTTTGGCAATACTAATACTGATGCAGTATGTAAAAGGTGTAGTAGTTTGCGTGTATAAGAAATAAAATACGGCTTGTAATATAGAAGGTTTTGTGTACACTACAAATATGAGTAAAAATTTTAATTAAGCTAACAAATAATTTCTTTGATATTTTTGCACAAACACAATTGAGTATAGTAAGAGAGTATCCCTGGGCTCGATGCAACAATCAGGCTTTTAATATATTCGTATTGTTTTTGGAGTAAACCCAAACCATTCTATGATAAAACCTGGATTCATCCAATATGTACAAATTCTATATATCTAAAAGTACAAATTCTATATATCTAAAAGTGTTATTGAGATTTAAAAACTATTAGCAGAAAAAGTTAGATTTATATTAGTGTACATTTATTGAAATAGTCATAGCAACGGAAATATTAGTAAACAATTCTATATGTTTTTTGAAAGGTACTATTACCAAACCTAGTAACGAATTTATGTGTTATTGTATATATTCGTGTGAGCTACGCGATGAGTTTGGCTTTTACTATAGACGGTTTTGATAAACCACAAAAACAAACAACGAAATTTGTTAACCACATTATAAAATAGTATAAGATACTTCATAGTCGTAAAGGTATCCAAAAACGTCACCTCCCATATGACTCATGAGTGTGGTACACAATTCAAAATGACGATTTAGTGGAAATTTCGTAGTGAAACATCATCCAGTGCATCAAACCAAATTTGGTTCGAAAATGAGTGACGACAAAATGTACTGTAACATCGAGTTTTGCTATTCTATTACAAATAGATAATAAGATTTCTTTTCGTTAATATTTTAGTTCGCCACTTGCATAGAATATTAAATAATGAAATATCATGCTGATATATAGCAGGTGGAGATGGGGTGTTACTACAGCGATATCGCCGTCGAAATTTGTATTTATTTATTGATTTATTAATTGTTCTGTTTCCGGGAAAATGATGTTCAATGTGATCATACTAAATAAAGTGATTACGAATCAATTTTACATTGTCGCATTAAGATTTGTCGCATGATATGATATGTTAAGCTATGTCGCATTAAGATATGATCATAGAATTCAAAATATTCAGAAGCGCAGACATTCACAACAAACTGTAAAACTAACAACATAGTTCACAAATGATTAGAAAACCGCCATCATTTTTAAATAATAAGCCAACAAAACGAGGAGGTCAATTTCAAATATGAAACCTCGCTAATTAACTAAAGAAAGTGAAATGAAAAACACAAAACGATATTATCAAACGATATTAATTTTTTCTTCTAAGGACTGCCTAAAGTATTCCCAACAAGTGCGTTTATTTATTAGGCTTGGATTTCTTTCTTTTTAAATAATTTTTTCGCTTCATGTCAAAAGTAAAGGAGAATGGTCCGAGTTTAGGTCTCGACTTTCGTCTACTTGTATATAGTTCATTGATATATTTTTGATTATAAAAAAATCAATTAAGTCTGGTATTTTGTTTTGATCTGTAGGCCAGTAGGTTAGTTTCCAGTTGACAAGGTTTTTGCATTAAAATCTCTAATTATGTATCTTTTTCCTAGTTTACTGAAGAAACCTTTTCTTTTACCGCGTGTTTCGGAGGGCAATAAATACTAACATAATTATTTTTCGTTTTGACGTTAACAGTTGCTTGCAACGGTTTCATATTTCAGCTCTTCGTAATGGTGGGTATTATTTCTAATTACAATAACGCTACCTTCTTTAGCAGTGTTTTCTGGGTGATTGGTTTTATATACTTGATAATTTTTAAATTTAATATTTGATTGTCTAGTAAAGTGAGTTTCCGTGATAAGACATATGTCGATTTTTTCTATTTCCAAGACCACCTGCAATTCTTGTTGATGTTGCATTAGTTCATTGGCACTCCAGCATATAATTCTAAGATCATTGGCCATTTTTCTGTTTAGGGATAGCTCCCTTAGCTCTATACTCAAGTGTGTGTAATCGCTCATCAAACGTATTAAGTTTCCTTAATATCAATTTCAGAGTTTGACTAATATCCTCACTTTGGGTAGTTTCTCTTTGATTTACTTTACTCCTTAATACTTGAGCGTAAGTCAAATTGCTTATTTCTTCCCGAGGAATTTCCGACACTTCTCGTCGTATTACTTCGGCCTTGTTTTTTCGAATGGTTGATTTTCTACTTAAATTTGATTTTTTTCATTCATTCTTTTAAGCTTCATGCTTTGCAATTCAATAGCAACACTGCATCCTCTATAGTTAGCGGGATGATTTTCTCCACAGTGAACGCATTTGGCCTGCCTATTTTTTGGTAGTACGCAATCTCTTGTATGATGTTTTCCAATACATTTGATACATCTTGGTTCCTTATTGCAGTACTTTTGTGTATGTTCATACGCTTGGCATTGATGACATTGTGGTATAAGCTTAGACCTTCTTAAAGGCTGTTTAATCACTGTGCACCCTAAGATGTACTTAATTTGATATATTTTTTCGATTATCTCATCGGCATCGAAGGTCAACATAAACATATTAAGAGGTGTTTTATCCCGTTTTTTTAATAGAATTGATGCATCAACACCTTTAAATCCCTGAGCTTTTAAGTCATCAGTTATCTTTTCTATTTTACATGTGTAATGAAGGTTTTTAGCCATCACTCTGATTGGTCTAGTTTGTTTGTCTTCAAACATGTGCCAATAGTGCTTTCCTTCATTAAGCATTTTTGTTATTAACATCAAAATAAACTTTCACTATCTTTCAAGTTTATTTTGATGTTAATTCCATTCATCACCTTTGCGTTAAACTGATCTATTGCAGTTATTTTTTTTATTTTTTCATATAGTAAGTCATAATTTTTGATTTCATTTATGACTATTGGTGAGGGTTGAGCTAGTTTTTGTGGCTTTTTTGTTAAAATTTTTGGAACATTCGTTTCCTTTTGTTCCTACGATTTATAACTCTTACAAACTCCGTTTCCCTAGCTAGTTCTTCTTCATCTGTATGGTACTCTTGCACAGCTGTTGTTATTATATTAGTCTTTTGGCTATTGACTTCCTTTGATTTAAGAGTACTAACTTCGTTTTCTAGAACTTTTATTCGCTCCTGCATCCATGCAATTGTTTGATTCAATTGCTTAATATAATATTATTTAATATAATATTATTTTCAAATAGTATCAAGAAAATACGTGTTGAAACTAGAATACTGTTTGTGAATATTTCCTTAATGTGAATAAAAAGCATAAAAAAACATTTACAGTTTTATCATACATATTCTTGTAATTAGTATATTTTTATAATGTATATTCTTGGTAATAGAATTTTTCTTCTCAAAGTGGTTTTAAATTTTAAAATGGTTAACAACTTTTTTTAAAATACATTTATCATATTTTTATTTTTTCACGGTATCAATCAGCCAGTGAACTTAAAGTCGCTTGAAAGCTAATACTTTAATACTGTTTAACATTGCATAGCTTACATTGCATGAGAAATGTGTCATGTGATCGCCGAAAATCTACTTTATATACACTTTATTTAACACAAACTCTAAAATTACTACAAATTAAATTCAATAAAACCCTATTACAGTACAAATCACTTGAAATAACCGTTTTTATGTAAAAAAAATTGTCATATAATCGCCAAAAATCTACTTTTTATACACTTAATTTAACAGAAAACTCAAAACACAAAATAGATTCAATAAAACCCGATTTCAGTACAATTCAATTTAAGTAACCTTTTTTATGACAAATGCGTCATATAATCTAAATTATTATAGGAATTCATTATAAATTCTTATTATTTTCGTGTGGCTTATTTCACTTATTAATTGTTTTTATCAAAAAATATTGTTATTATTAATATTTTCGATGAATTAATTAGTAGTTTAGTTTTTATTATAGTGAAATTATTTTTATTTTTATTATTTATTGTTCATAAATATATTTCGGAAATAAAATTTCCATCATCAGTATTGCTTACTTGATTGAGAATTAAATTTAATTTTTTTCATGCTTATATACAAAATTTAGTCGTTGTATTTCAAAAATTGATCGTTGTAATATTAATGGGGTGTGGCTTATTGTCGTCGTTTTTTATTATTATATAAAATCAGTTCGTATAATTTATTAGTCGTGAATTATTTTTTAATAAAAATAATTTCACTATAATAAAAACTAAACTACTTGTTTTAATTAATTCATCGAAAATATTAATAATAACAATATTTTTTGATAAAAACAAAAGTCATAAAAAGCATAAAAAAACATTTACAGTTTTATCATCGCCAAAAGTCTACTTTATATACACTTTATTTAACAGAAAATTCTAAATTTACCACAAATTAGATAAATCAAACCCGATTATAGTACAATTTAATTGAACTAACCGTTTTTATATGACAAATGCGTCATATAATCGCCAAAAACCTACTTTACATACCACTTTATTTAACATAAACTCTAAATTACTACAAATTAGATTCAATAAACCCGATTAAACAGTACAATTTAATTGAATTAACCGTTTTTATATGACAAATGCCCAAAAACATATTGCAATCTACTACAAATTTTACCATTGAGAAGCATTCCATTTAGTTGGTTCGTTATTTCTCTAAAAATAATGGTATTAAAACGAAAATACTTTTGTTCACTTGTAGTTGAACCATCAAAAAAAATAGCCGCATCTTTTAAACTTAAGATACAAATAATGTGGCAACATATTGCGATTCACTAAATTTTGGAAAGCCCTAACAACAATAATCATGTCGACAAGAAAAGATTAGTTCTGAAAATTCCTTCGTTGTTGGTTTTCTGTAAGCCAATAAATTTGCAATATTTTGGTATATTTCGATGTTTTTTCTTTGGCTTTTTTAAAACAAAATATAGTTTTCCTGCCCATAGTAGTGAAATTAAACTATTTATTTGTAAATAAAAACATATTACACTATTTGCTTAGTAATTTATTACAAATATCTGCTAAACATAATAAATAACATAATTAATGATTATTGTAAAATATTTTAAATTGCTGAGCACGAAGTTAATGCAAAATATTTAAAATCTTTTAGTATTCTATTGTAAGTTTCACAATGAATGTTGAACGAAACAATTATATTAACAATATAAAAAACATAATGTATAATATGAACATAAATAAAATAAGCATATTTTTATTTATATATAATAATATTTAAATATTTAATTACTGTTCTGGCAAAACCAAAATAAAATAAAAATTTAACATTTATGTGATATGAATTTTATTGAAAATATTGTGTGTGCTACATAGAAAATTATTTTTGTTTAAATTATTACAATTTTAATGTTGATTTTGTTATGAGTTTTCTTCCTTTTTCAGCGACATATTTTTATTTTTAGTCTCATATTATTATTTGACTGTTAACATTTAAAATAATTATATAATGATTTGATTATTTTATTTGTCATTGTTTAGCGGAAAATGTTATATGTATTTTCCAATATTTGTTTTTTTGTTAACTCGTTGTAGCGTGTAGATAAGCGAAAATTGCGTGATGTGAATTTTAAATCAGTTATTGTACTTTAACAGAAAAAAATTCGGTTTGTCAGATGAATATTGATTTTAATGAAAGCTTATATTTTTCCATGGTGTGGTTGATATGATTTTCTTGGGTTTAAACTAGTGGTGTTGTTTAGTAAAAATTGATTGCTATTAGAAACGATAAAATTATGCAAAATGCTTGACCAACAAGCGACTGATTGTGCTGCTATGATTTAACGTTACCATTTAAATTATACTGATTCATTGGAAATTAATTGTTAAAGAAACAAATATGTTAATATGCCGTCAAAAAAGAAATTTTATGAATTTTTTTTCACGGTTACTTCCGTTGTACCAATGGAATGTAGGACAATGAACTGTTAGTAAATTTTTCGGGGAAACACGTTCTATATTAGAAAAAAGCTATGTTTGAAATATATTGCTCTAGATATAACAGAGAAGGAAAAGTTAGAAATTTAAAAAGGATTTTTCGATAAAACAGAGTACCTCCTTTATGGATGTATAGATGGAAGTCATATTAGTATTGTGAAACCCTCCATTTCAGAACATATTTACTTCAATCGAAAAGGATATCACAGTTTAAATGTTATGTGGGTAAATTGAGGGTTTATATTGATTAACAAAAATATATTTTAACAATATTTTTACTTTATTACAAGATTTGTGACCATAAACTTAAGATCAAGGCAGTTAATGCACGTTATGATGCTTCTTGTCACGTTTTAATGGTTTGGAGTCTTAGTAGTACTCGAGACTATTTATGTCAATGGAGAGCTGGTCAATGGAGGGCTGGCTCCCCTGAAACTAGATTGAATACTTTACATTCGAAAGCTCGAAATCCAGTGAAACGACCGATTTAGGTGCTAAAAACACGTTTTAGGGAACTACTTTCAGGAAGACAGCAACACTATACTCGAAAAAAGGTTTGCCAAATAGTGAACCTATGTTGTATTGCATAAGATATGTATTCACTATGATGTTGATTGGGACGAAGATATAATTCATGATTCAGCTGATGAAGTCAATATTGCAATGAAAGATATTTTAGATAACAGCGTATTAAATAAAGATAAAAAAGTACGCTAACGAATTAAAAATACAATTTTGTAATACGAGTACAATATGTATTATTATATTTTTATTATTATTAAGGGCATCAATAGGGTAGGCGTCTGATCGTCTATGGTTATGAACCATATTCCAGCGTTGTAACTATCTGAATCTATCAAGTGTTTAGTACACTTTCACGTGGTACCACCCGGACAACGATATATTTGACTGACCTACTAAATGCGGAACCAAATAGCCATGATTAAACAATAAACAATAAAACTACCCCAGGGAAATATACACTCTTCGGAGGTCAGTTCCATGGATTTTTTTAGGGAAACCAACTATTTCTATAATATAGATAACGAAATGAATCAAAGTTTACCTAACATCTTTAAAAGAGTAGGAAAAGTGTATGATCTACAACGTTACGGCCAACAAATGTAGATAGTTGTACACTACAGCTCTTAGCTCTAGCGGAATTAGCATTCCGGATATCATCATCCAGCTAGTTATAGAGGCTGCAGAGTAGCTGCTGAATTGCAGAGAATTGAAGACAAAAAATAAGCGGCTAATCACTTAAGTAACATGAAAAATAGAAAAATACTGCAGTTACATCTAGTGCAGCTGTAGATGAAAAATTCACGCAAGTAACAGCGACTGCTCCGAATCAAATAAACTTAAAAAATAGCACTCCAAGTATTAATGTAACGCTTCAAGTGGTTCTAAATAAGCTCAATTACTTTGACGTGCGGCTACAACGACTTGAATATAGCAATGAGGGATCCCTAACCAAAGAAATGTGTAAACAGCTTAAAATCTTATGATGGAATGCCAATAGGCTTCAGCAACATAAACATGAATTGCAGTTCTAGATACACAAAACATTGATATTTGCCTCATATCAGAGACACAGTTTATCAAAGCGGCAATTATTAAATTTAGAAGATATAAAGTTTACCATACCATATACCAAAGCAAATCAGTCATAGGTGGAAGTGCAGTCGTAATAAAGGAAAAAATAAAACATCTTTAAAAAGAAAAATATACCACAGATGAAATCCAAGCTACGATAGTTGCTATTGAAACGACAAATTATACAGTGGCAGTTGCGTGCTTGTATTGCCCGCTGAAACATTTTCTTAAGAAAAATCAATATAAAGAAGATTCTTTATTTTTATGGCAGCTATTTTAATGCTAACAATATTTATTGGGAGCCTGACTAACAACGATCAATGAAAGGAACTCTGGAAAGCAATTAAAGCAAATAGCTGTGAAGCATTATCAACAGATAAATCAACATACTGGCCATTGCACCTAAGCAGAAACCAGGTTTGATAGATTTTTATTTAACAAAGAATATTTCAAAGCATTAAATTTCAGAGGAAAAATGCCACAAAATGAACACAGATCACAAAAAGAAAAAATAGCCTATCTTTGTAATAAGCATACAGATTGGGACCATTTTAGTGTTTGTTTAGATAAAAAAATAAAACTTATGACTCCAATAGAAAACATAGATGAACTTAATGCTGAAGTTACGCAATTTGTTAAGGACAGTCAGCAATCAGCATGAGAAGGCACTCCTATAATTAAAGATATTTCTATAAGGCAAAATTATCAAGAAATAACTGATCTATTGCGAGGAAAAGACCAGCGTGAAATAAATGGCATCAAACCAGAGCTCCTCAGGAAAATAGTAGTAAACAATTTAATGAAAAAAAAGATATCAAGTAAGATACATAAATTTAAAAATAAATTTATAAGTATATAACTTTCAAATTTGTCAAACAGCCACTTATCCGAATATTCTTTATGGACGGCAACCAAAAGTATAAAAAGACCTATTACCCAACAGCATCTAATTAAAAAGTTAGATGGAAATTGGGCAAGACAAGAGAAAGCCCATAGGTTTGCCGAACATCTGGAAGGCATATTTAAACCAGTAAGCAGTCAAACTCTCGACGATAGTTTTAATCAAGAATCTGACGATATCAATAGTGCGTCGTGTTCTGAAATCATAGATATAATACATAAAAAGCTGAAAAATAAAAAAGCGGCCGGTTTTTACTTAATAATAGGAGGGTTGATTAAAGAACTCTCAACAACCGCAATTATTAAGCTCACTAAATTATTAAATGCAGCATTTAATCTTAAATACGTACCCAAATTATGGAAAGTGGCTGAAGTCATCATGATTAGAAAACCAGGAAAACCACCCCTGAAAACAACATCATACAGAACAATATCACTATTTCCAATAATTTCGAAAGTATTTAAAAAGTTGTTTCTGAAAAACTTCTGCCAATCGTTGAAGAAATAGGCTGTGTTCCGAAACACCAATTTGGATTTAGAAGTAAGCACTCCACTATCGACCAGGTGCATAGTATTACTAATGTTATGTAGAAAGCACTCGAAGAAAGCAGCATTCCTTGCTGTCACACAAGCTTTTGATAAAGTGTGGCATAAAGGTTTAAACTATAAGCTTTAAACTTTACTACCAAAACAATACAGTGAAATATTAGAATTATCCATAACAGGTATTTTAGAATGAAGAACAGCACAAAATTAGAAACAATCATGGCTGGCGTTCCTCAAGGGAGTGTTTTGGGACATCTTTATTATACTTATTGTTATCTTATGATATACCAAAACCAATGGAAGAAGAAAACATACTTTCCACATTTGCTGATAATACCGCTATCATGACAGTAGGAAATAATATTGAAGATGCTACACTTAAACTACAAGCAGGCATCGGCTATAATCCCTGGACTATAAACTGGCGAATGCAAATAAATCTGTCAATGTAGACTTTACATACAAAAAAAAGTAGGTTGAAAGCCATTATTTATGAATATGAAATAAATTCTATACGTTAATACAGCCGAGTACTTAGGTATGACACTAGACTCTAAACTTTGATGTAAAGCTAATATTAAGAAGACAATATAAGAGCTACGTCTAAAACTACATAAAATGGATTGGCTAATAGGCAGACACTCCCAAATGTCTACTAGTATAATAAACTATTGCTTTATAAGCTAATTTTGAAGCCCGAGTGGACCCACGGAAAACAGCTCTAGGGCTGCTCCAAACATAGCACCATAGTATATTAGAAATAATGATCTCCAAAAAGACTTCAAGAGTGAGTCAGTTGCAGCGGAAATACAAAATTGGGCAAGAATACTCCAAAAGAGATTACAAATGCATACTAATGTAGGCATTACAGCTTCTAAACAATTCGAACATTGCTAGAAGGCTTAAACATACTAAGCCTTTCGAATTAATTAAGTAAACTATAATAAGTAAAATATAACTAATTAAAATTTTCCATATTTAAAAATTTCAATAGAAATATGTTCGCTCTGTTGTTCGCCACAAAACACTACGCGCTAAAAACATCGCTTATCATCGAAAATAAGTTCGTTCGTTTCTTGTAGTAACCAAATTGTTAAAATGTTCGCCTGATACCATTCAAATGGTCACTTTACGTTAATTGTGGTACAAAACATATAAAAGCGAACCAGCAAGGAACCTGAGTCTTATCTAATGTGAAATTAATAAACACATAGGGATGGTATGCACCGAAGCTTATCTTACTTTTAGGTTTCACATTCTTACTACTACATCTATATACTTTTCTCAAAAATAGGTCTCTATGAGACCTATCTCAAAAGAAATCTATATAGGTACCGAATAGTTTTCACGACTTTTATATTTTGTTTTTATGGGAGATCAAGAAGTTGACTTGGAGCAAAACTAGTATCGCTAAAAAATCAAGCTGTTATCCTTTAGTCTTCCAGTTCTAAAGCTGATTGATAATCGAGGTTATTTCCATGATAAAGTATGAAATTTTAAACCACATGAAATGGGCGCTCTTAAATGTATCTGTTTCTGTTTTTTACACTCATAACGGTTTTAAATTCAAATTTGCTTCTACAAACTTTCGGGATCTCACAAACGAAAAGAGTAGTGAGTCAAAGATTTGGATCAGAAAATAATAATATTGTATAGTTAAAATATTTTACCGAGCAATTGGCGCAGTGGTTAAAGCTGCGGTGTTTGGGACGGGGGTACCAGGTTCTCGAATCCCAACGGGGGAGGGATTTTTCATCACCTGAATACGATCGGTGATGACGATGAACACAACTATGACCCCCCCCCCCCTGTTGGAGTGCAGAATCCATGGGCCGAACCATCGTCCATGTCAGTGCAGGCTGGCAGGAGCAATGCAATTCGTATTCGTGCGGCCTCGATTTGGCTGGTGCGGCGTAAGGTAGGACGGTAAAAAAATAACCGCGAAAGAGTTGGGAGAGCTTCGGCCCTAGAACAGATTGCAGAGTTCAAAATCAAACAAACAAACAAAAAATATTTTAAAGGAACTTAAAATTAATTTAATAAATATTTCGGGCTTTCAATCACACAGTATTTCAATCACTTGTATTACCAAAAGAGGTCATATGATAAATTAATTTTAAAATAATCAACCCGCTGGCACTTTATGTGAGAAAAATAAGACATTTTCTAACAAAACAGTGATGTTTCTTACCTTAAATTTTATAACAATTTTAACATGGTTACCGATTAACTGGTATTTCAGTTAACTACTACTCCAAACCATAAGTAGTACTAAACTAATCAAATATCAAATGATGTGTATTATTTAGGGTTATATAGTTATACTTAGAACAATTTTTGAAAACCGTATTAATTTTTAAAAACCAACATCTTTTCAACTATTATCTGCATACTGCTTTTAAAATTCTTGAATATTTAATTTGACTTTGAATGGTATACAAAAGCATTAAATTCGAAAATAATGAAAAAAATTAAATATTATTTAATATTCCTTCTAATCCTGCTATACAACAAAGTGTATAAAAATATATAATTTAAATAATGTGTTAAAAATTAAGATTTTATCATTAATATTTATATTATTTAAAGTCATGAAGGGTAAAAAACGTCTTAAAATTCCTTTATTTTTTTGTAAATATTCTTATATCTTCTAATGTCAACATCAATTATATTCTTGTGTAAGCATCATGATAATCCTAATAATGATATTTTAGAATATATTATTAAACATATAACATAAAACATTAAACTAATTTCGTTTAAGTATTTTTAATTTTTGAAACACTTAAAGGATTTTTGCAGAAATAAAACAAGGAGAAAAATATAATCGAAAAAAATTCTTTAATAAAAATAAAAGGATCATCATTATCAATGTTTGCATATACATACTCGTATATGCTTACTGATGGTATACCATTTCAATTTAAATATTTTCAATTTTTTTTTTATGATTTTCCAAACAAAATTCAAGCGAACATTTCAATTTTTCATCTTCAAATGCACATAAAATACATAATTATTTTGCTGATGGTGCAAATCTAAGTAATTTTTTCATTAAAATATGAAAATGTTTATGTTACCCGAGATATAGATTAAAATGAAAATTCGAAAAAGTTTTGTGCATTAATATTGAGTTGCAAGTAAATTTTTTTTCTTATTTATCCACCTGATTGATTTAAGGTCTTATAAATGTTGGCTAATAAGAGCTTTAAACCATTCATAATTAGTTTGGTATGGTATCAGTTTGCACTTTATTTTGAAATAAAATCCGAAAAGAGTTTTTCCGCAACCTAATAATTGTTTGCATATTTTGTAAAACATAATTTAAAATAATTTTAAATGTTTTTTTTTTGTAATATTTAGTTTCTGTAAACATTTTTATTACTGTGATTCTTCAAAATAACCTTTTCATAGTTTTTTAATCTATTTGAATACTACTCAACTCATAAAAGTAAACTAGGTGCCAGTGACACAATATATATTTTATAGTTCAAACATTGTACTTGAAAACTATCAACTTAGCTAATTAATTAGGTAGTTAATTACCCTTTAAAGTAGGCCAGTAAGGTCGTAAGTAAACCTGTGTTAGTATTCGAGGTAGTTACTTAACTAAAATAATTGAACATCTGCATTTTAAATGAAAGCCACCTGTACTCCGCTGTAGTAATAATTCATTTCCATTGTTATTTACTCTTTTCTAAAGGGGCTTACAAGTGGTGTTTGTACTAAAAACACAGAATAAAATATCAATAGCATACTATCTTCTAAAAAAAAATAGTTTTGTTTTTTAGTTTTCGGTTGATTATGATTTAAAGAAGGTAGACAAGAAAGAAATTGTTCATACAATATATGAAACAAAAAAAAATTTAGAACTCATTAGTTGTTTTAATAACTAAAAACGACTGTTTTGTTTTTAAATATATACTTTATAACATGTCTAAAAGAGATCAATGACCATAAGTAAATTTTAATTTTGCCTCATTTGATGGTCGATTTTAAATCGACCATCAAATGAGACCACCAATTTTAAAGTTTATAGCGTCTCAATTTCTGTTGTAATAATGTATTTTTTTAAGAAATATTTTTGGTTTGTTTAAATTGTGTTAAAAGACAAAACAAAATTTGGTTTAAAAACAAAATTATAATCAAATTTTAGCCGAACGAGCAATTTAGTGGATTTATCAAAACCCAATATAGGAGGTATTGATTTATTAAATAAACGATACACACACCTAAAACCTAATTTTTAATACGTTTAAAATAGATGATAAACTATATATGTACACATATATCAAAACCAACACAAATGTTTATTTATTTTAAAAGCCGTCTTTAATCTCTTTTAAGAATCCTGCATTCCCACCGTACGCCGATACCATATTAAAAATGTATTGACTGTATTATGCGGCAAAAATCCATATGAAAAAAAAAATTAATTTTGTTTTAATAGTTTTAAATAACCCACGCTGCCATAGCGTCATATATATTTGATCGTAGTGAGAGCGCATTATTTTATTATAATCTATTTTCCAAATATAAAAACAAACAGTTGAACTAAAACAAAACAATCTCAAGTTTGCTCATTTTTTTATTATTACCTTTTTAGTTTACTGTATTGTTATTTTTTCTCACAAATACATTCAACAGGTTACATTTTGCTTATTTTTTTACAGCTTATGTATGAGTACATTTGGGCTTCCTATAAGGCATTGAAGGCGGCTTTGATATGTACATATTATTTTACACTCATTTGTTTTCATGTGATTAGTGTATTTTATGGTTTATAAGCATAGTATGGTTAAGAACGATTATTTATGAATAGCTAAGGATGTTTTTTTGGTATGTACTAAAATTTAATTAAGTATAATTAATTTTTGCATGAATAATAAATTTACATTTCGTTTGTCTTAACAAGTGCTTGTAGGAATAATAAAAGTATATTCTAGAAGTAATTGTGTACGAGTTATATAAGTACGAAAATGAGTAATAATGAAAATCGCACAATTTGAACAACTTGAATTATCCTTGGTTGTAGAATGCAAACCCACATGCGTCTTTTTAAAGTACCCCAGGACGAAAGAAAACTTACCGTTTGGTTCACATCATTTCAATTATCAACATCGAGTTTAAAAAATAATTGTATTTGTGAACAGCATTTAAAACCTGACTTTTTGGGACGAAATCGTCTAGCAAGCAATGTAGTACCCACCATACAAAAAACAGCAATATGTATTCTACAACGATAAATAAAAATCAAATATCTTCAATTTATTCGAATTTTCTAGCTGATAGCAATTTGCAATCGCCAGTAGCAATTTTAGAAAAACCACAACAGATGCCAGAACATATGGCAGAAGATAGGATGGTACCATAAACCATTTCAACGGAGGTTCAAACCGAGGAGATAAATTTAGACAAAGAATTCTTGAAGTTTATTGATACCTACGGTTGACGCAACTGAAATAATTTTAGGAATAAAGACTTTGGTTGTTTGAAATGTATTAACACCCAGCAGTTGTGAGAAAAATACAAAAAATAAGTGCGAAACTGAAAAAAATTATTAATAGTTTATCAAAAAAATTAAAATAACCTAAAAAGCAATCATAATAAAATTAGACAAAACTATTTTAGTGACAAGTAAAAATATTGGTGATATGATCGACGAAAAACAACTAGTTACCGATGCAACGAAAAATGCGTGCAAATTTTTATTAAAAACGGCTTATTATTATACAAAAGCTGATAAAATATTTGCGAATTTTTTCTTTTATAAGTCGGCTTCCGCTTAAAAGTACCTTAAAAATATCTGGAAGTTGAGACTTCTATCTGAAGCTCGATTCAAAAATGGTCACCAATTAAATATGTACTCACCAGGTTTCAATGATTTTTTAATGATCCAACATTTATTAAAATTTGAAAAATGGATGAAACCTAAACCAACACAATTGTACATATAAGCCATAAAATAGCGATACATACGCAACAATAAACTACTAAATTTGTATAATTTTGTTATATACATTGATTTGAAAAAAATGTGTTTCATGTCGTTCGATGAAATTAGAATTCGAAAAGATCTTGTCTTGAATGGTTTTTCCTCTGAAATTTAGGGTTTTGTAGGTGACGGTAAAAGTTGAACACCAGAAGTTTCAGATTTTGCTTTATTTTTTATGGTACGAGGCTTAAAGAAAAAGTGGAAAGTTCCATCAAACTACTTTTAGTGTACTTTAAAAATAGTGGAACTACACAATGTAATTTACGATAACATTCAACTGTGCAATGATAAATTGTGACCAAGGTGGGCCAAAGCATTTAGCGAGTTACTAAAAATTGCAAATCAGTATTGATCAACCTATTTTCGTGGTAAATGGTAAATAAAATTTTGCACAAAATGACCCACCGAATTTAGCGAAACGGAAAGAAATTGCCCATCATGAAAAATTGAAACCAATAAAGCTGATGCCGAAAAACAGATAACTTCCCACCATGTACCCGAATGATTTACAAAAAATGGACGTTGGGTTAAAGCAACAATCAGCTATACAGATGCATTAGAATGACACTATAAAAACTTGCCCAGAGACATCTGGAGATAACTTGGATAAAGTAATATCACCGGCAGAGTTAGTTGAAGGATTCAACATCCTAAATCGATATAAAATATATTAAACGTTGATCCTCATATCACCAGTCGCTTAAAGTGAAAAACTGTGTGCATGCTTACATGAACCATAGATTTGAATATTTGGGACAATTGCAGATAATTTCCCCGTTGATAAATTATAATATATTCACATTTGGTTACAAATTAACAATTAATACACAAACGCAATTATCGGAATATTTAAACAAATTTTTTAAAATAAACTCATTTAGAACCGATAATACCGATCAAGATTCGCTTGAAAATTTATTTTCCGTACTAAGGGAAAAATAATGATTTTAATATTGGTGTTCACTTCGGGAAATAATATGAGCTAGCATATTATTTTTCAGTCTTCCTGACGATTGTGATATTCTAAATATAGAATTAAAACAATTAAGCGAAGAACAACATAAGGGCTTATAGGAGTGTACTTCGAACTATAATTTATTCGAAACAGTCGACGTACCTATATAAATAAGAAAGATATATTAAAGTCAAATTTAATTGGGCACTGGCTTTTCAAAAAGTTACATGTGAGAAATGCATAAAATTATTAACAGATCAAGATAAACGTGTGATAATACTTTTATATGCGAAAAAAATTATAAAAAGCAGAGATTAAACAATTTTGGATCGTTACAAGCGCCATCATATATATGTAGAGAAGTGGCTAAATTAGTGACAAATATATTTGAAGAAAGCTATTTTAGTCTCTTGTATTTAAAAATTTTGCAAAATGTCGTGGATGTATTGTCAATATTAAAACTGTTTTCCAGAGTTCCTGCCTAATAAAGATTCTGAATGCTATGAACATTTAAAAAGTTTTATCAGCTTTTTATATTGGTCTTTATAAGAAAGAATTGCAAATGGTCAATTCAAAATAAAGTGTTTCAGCGTAAAAAACTTAAAAGGAATCTGAAATTAAAAAAGTTACAAAAAAAATACCGAAAAAGCCACACGAACTGACAAGAACACAAAAGCTACAAAAAAATTAAAAATATTAAAAAAATAAAATCTTATATTTAATTATTATGTATTGTTTGAAATTATTAGTTACAGTCTTAAGAGTCATTGCTTTTTGAAACTGAGTCAACCATATGGCGTTATCAGTTTCGATCACGATATAGTATTTCGTATTGTAAAAGACTATCAGAAGAACTTAGGTATTCTCTATTCAGCAGATAGCAATATCCAGGACATGTCGGCAATATTTATGCAAATAGAGCACTTGCCTTTATAAAAAAACATTTATATATTGGTAAGGAAATCGTACTAATCGAAAGCAATTAAAACGTATCCTTGAACATTCAATTGTTTTGTGTGCATGCAGCCACGCACCTATGTTTTGATAATAAATAAAAACACCGTATTAAATATTTTGTTTTTTTTTTCTTTTGTATTAAATCTGAGCGCGAAACAGTTTTATTGATATTTTCTAACATATGCGAACTACTACAAATCTCATTAATTTTCACACAAAGAAGTATAATTATAATACAGAAGGTATGATTTTTCATCTTTTACTCAATGAAAAATTATTAGGTGTCAGGTGTGTTGTGGACTTAAATTAAAAGTTGCATAAACCCACTAAAATGCTCGATTGGCTAAAATTTATAATTGTTTTATTTTTCAACAAACGTAGAAATACCTTAACAAGTACGTCACAACAGAAATTGAGACGATCTAAACCATAATATTTGATTAAAGTTGCTCTTGTATCGAAAAGCAAATGACGCAAAAATCAAAATTTATTTATGAACGTTGATCTCTTTCATACAATATATTATAAAGTACATATTTAAAAACAAAATATTCATTTTTAGGCTGCGCGCCATACTCAAGGTAAATTGTATAATTTGTTAAATAATTCTTTTTAGTACAAATTTGCCTTTTATGTTGTGCCAAACTTTAGTTAAATTACTAGGTTTGGAGGGTGAAAAGCACTGGTTTATAGGTAACAAATGTAATGTCAAACATTTTTTTGTTTACAATTTTTTTTTGTTCTTCCATATTTATTCTAATATTATTCTATAAAATATCCTCAATGTTTACGTATTTTAATAGTTATTATAATTAGTAATTATTGTAATTAAAAATAATTTTAATCTTGTGTTTTTGTTGAAATAAATAAATCAAATGTCAAATAAATAAAAACAACAACCATTTATCTTTTTTTCTCATAATTACCCACCTTTTTAGTACAGTATCTCGATTTACTGAAAACGCTATTTATCTTAAGTATGGTACTCAGCCTATCAAATATTGGAGTTCCAAATTTTTTTGTTTCATATAAAAAAGGAATTAAATTCCATATCACGACGAGGTATTAAACATTAATATCAAAACTGCAATTAATTGGAAAGGAAAAATTCCTATAGAAGAAATGTTACAATAAATACGAAAAAATTTCTAATTTAGTTTCCTATTCTACAGGAAATCCAGAAACAACCCACCGCAAAACGGTCTTATTTTTTAAAACATCCAAAGGAAATAAAATAAAATTTTAACAGTTTCGTTGTTCTTTTGCAACAGAACAAAAAAATTAAACTTAAAATTTATTAAAATGAGTTAAATAGAATTTTAAAAATTTATTGTATAAACTATTGAAAACAAAATCCCAGCCAAGAATGAAAAACAAAACAAAAACTAAATTTGGATTTAATTGTAAATACTTGTTTTTATCAAAACAAACTATGGCAAGAATGTCAGTGAGCCAAAATTTCTTACAAATATTATCCTACGTAAACCATACTAATTAGAATTCTTATAAATAGTACGCAAAAGTAGTATGAGGAGGATGAGTATGCAAAAGTAGTGGTCATCAAACTGCATGGTATTTGGGCACCCCTTAAAACCATATTTTAAGTTTTTCTGAAAATAAAAAATACTAAATTACTAATTCGTTTTCGTTTGTTTTTTTTTTTGTTGTCTTTAGAAATTTGGTAATTTTTTTCTTTTTCTGATTTCACAGTAAAAAATATACTAACATTGTGGGTAAACCACTTTATTCTTAATTATTTATGATAGAACAACTAAAACGCATCAATTTAAATGTAAATAGCCCAGTTTTGCAAGATCGACGCAAACATTTTAAAGCATTGGTTTTCCACAACGCTTAAGCTAGACTGGAGTAACTTCAAAAAAATCAAATTTAAATAAGATTTGCAAACGTTTTGAACGATCAGTCAATTAAGTCACATATAATTGTACAGCCAAAACGGCCAAGTACGTAAACGGTCATCCTATGCTGCTCAAGAAGTGCTCGTATAATCGTATCATATTTAATATAGAAAATGCCTTTTCTAAAACTTGTTTCTTCCAAAACAAACTATTCGTTTTCACCGCATTTATTATAGCAAAATAATATTTGCTTGTCCTAGAATATACATCTCACAATATACAGGTGTAGTAACGGCTAGCTAACTATCACATGTGCCTTACATTCAACGTTGCCATTTGTCAAGTTTTACCTTTTTTAAATTTTTTTGTAACGTAAAAAGGATTTCAATTTTTTCATACCCAAATCAAGTTTTTCTTGCAATTCTGAATTAAGGGCGAAAGCTGGAATTCGATATTTATACAACCACAGTAAAGTAAAAAGCACATTGAGCGTAGTGTATTCTTAAATATGCACAATAATAGTCCCCTAAATTTCCAAAACAAGAACGAATTTACTACTAATAGTGAGAAAGTTGTATGGCCGAAAATCAATTAAGTGCCTTTTGTGCAGAGCATAATATTTCTTATTTAACTATGGATCACTTAATACCCACACCAAAAGCAACAATCGATAATTTTTGCAATTATAAAAAAATTTCATGTATACCCGAACGGATGTGGTTCCGTGGTAAAAAAAGGCTATTAGAAAAACGCTACTAATTAATTTATGCGATTTATTGAAGCACCCGTTGTTTTCTATTTGTGAAGACAAATCTACAGACTTATCTACTACCAAATTTGTTAGTATAGTGGTTCGAATACCCGTCGACAAGATCTACGATTTATTTTTTACGATTTTATTTTTGTTAAAAATAAACCATTCCCTAGCAAGGTTAGTAAAAAATTACTGTTCTAATATAGTCATCCTTAAATGTCCAGGCCATCCTTTTGCCTTATATGCTTTTCATGCTCGCAGAATTTTACCAACATTTGATGAGGGATCCTGGTGTGGTATTTATATTTGTATACAAAACATCCCAAAACAAGTCCATTTGCTTATTTTGAATTTCTAATCAAGTTTTTTTTACTGGAAAAAAGTTGTTTTTGATTAATGTAATGTTTTTATTTCGAAACATGTGGTAACACTGCGCACATTATTTAAAATTAACCACATTACAGGCCAAAGTTGACCCTTTCCTGAGATCTTTCAAACTATCTTTTTCAATTGGTGATCGTTGTAGTTGGTCAGCCTAACGAATGATTTTAAACACAATTGGTCACGGCGTTGTGGTTAAGGCAACACCTTAACCATCACTATACCGACCGGTGACAAGTATCACATGCCAGACTATTATATTCGATTTTTAACCGAAATAGAGGCTTTTGCTCTAATAACAACAAGCTGATGCTATACAAAGCATAAAAGAGGGTCGTGATTATCTGTACGCTCTCCCTGAATGGATAGGGCTTGCATAAAAGCCACTAAAATAGTCTCATCTGTGAAATCAACATGTCGTTTGATATTACGATATCATGACTAGATGGTATATTTTTGTTCGTTACCAAATACTTTATACCTTTTAAACGAATTAAAACGATTTACGCATTAGCGCTTAGATTCTTGGCGATTTTTTTTTCGTTCCATGTTAATCTCACGTCGTATGTATATTATTTGATGTTTTTTTTGCTGCAAATATCTGCTTGGTTTTACTAGTTAGCTAGTATGTTCACTATAATGGCTGCGGCCGAATACTCGGCTAAATCGTTCAGTACAGTAAATTGAAATTGTATAACACATTTAATTTCAGTAGTATCTGGATTATTTAGTAAAAAATTTGGTCAACATATATATAGGTTTGAAGGATTAATTTCATTGATATAACAAATTGTTAAACTTCAGATAATTTTTGGTATACAACGTAGTGTTAATTTTTATTAACCAAAATAACTATCCAAACATGGATAATATATAAAATAGCTACATTATTTTTTAGAATTAATAACAATAATTCAATTACTCTGATTTTTAGTACGGTATTTCAATTTACCCTGTACACAGTTAAAACAATAATACAAAGAATGATTTTCAGGGATGGGATTATGTAAGCATTTCGAGTTTCCACAAAACAGATTACTTGACATGTCAAAATTGCGACAAGTTGTTGTTGTTGTCTTACTCGAATACTTTTTAGGTTGCGACGGACATGTCGAAATGAGTAAAATAATTTTTTATTTTTCATAAAACTGGCCACATTATGAACATATTTCGGTATGTGTTGACATGTCGAAACTTCAAATACTTACATAATCGCACCCCAGTCAATGTTTCAAATTAGAACGGCAAATATGATATAAATATTGCAATGACACTATTAATTTTAATGTCTGTAATAGTGATGTCAAAACAATTGCAATGAATAGAAAAAATCGTTCATATATGTTTTTAACTTATGTGGCGAGCTCAAAGGGTGGATTAAACATAAGAATCGGTAGTTTCTTTTTCTGTATGTGACAAAAAAATGGCAATGCTTTTAATATAGTATATTTAAATTCAGTATATGAATAAATAATAATGTTTAATTAACAATTTAAGAATAAAAATTATCAATGTAAAAAGACATTTTATAAATTTAATAACGGCGAAAATAATCATATTTTTTCCCAATATGTAACTACCCGAACCTAATAAAATTGTGCATTATGCTAAATATAAATAACGGACCTTATGTTTGTGTTGTAAAAAAATATATTGTTTATTTATAAAAATTTTCAAAATAAAGTTAAATAAACTGGATTATTAATTTTATTATAAATTTTAATAATTAATCCATGAAAATTATGCTTTGTATCTATTTATATTTTTTATACATATTTACAAAATAATGTAAATAAAATTGACGAAATTGGTTTTAATTTAATATAAAATTTTTATTTTTCTGTAATTATCAATTTTATTCGCTTAAGGTTAAAATATAATTAAATATAATTTTTAAACAAAAATGGCATTCTCTTTAACTTTAAAAATTTGATTGAGTTTTGAAGTTAAATACAAGCACAATCAAAAGTCCAGTTCCAATACAAATAGTATGGTATGGTTTAACCAAATAATCAAACTTTTATAAATTAAAATTGAATACATGAAAAAATGGTGGATAATTAAATTTTATATTAAAAAATATTACAATTATTATTTTTAATTATAAATAATGTGTACATATATGTTCGTACATGTATTATATATCGGAAATTTTAATTTTATTTTTGTTCATATTTCAAAAATTAAATTAAAAATACAAGATAATTATTAAATTATTAGTGTTTGTACTCTCTAGGGATTCAAATTATTTAAATTTATTATTGGTTGTTGTTAATGATATTTTTTTGCTATTTTTAATTACATTTGTATACGAACAGGTGTGATTGACGTTCGGAAAACAGATCATATTGGGCTATTTTAGTTGAACTTTTTGCACCACACATTAACAAATACATTTAGTAAAGGTAGAGGTACTCCAATAACGAACGCCACCAACAAGCATAGTGAAACGATTTAGCGTGTCTTAAACTTGAACCAGAAACATGTGTGACTGATGATTAAATACTCCTACTAAATGTTTCTTCCGGCATTATTCGAGAAACTAGCAGTGATGGATGAATGTGGCGTCCTTTATCACGTTACGTTTTAAATTCATATTAATTTAAATTAATTAAAATTTACTTTGCACTTAAAAGAATAGCTGGGTACAAAAATCAACTCTTTTATTTAAAAAAATTTTGTAAAATTTTAACAATCAAAGGCGCTATAATAAAATTTTTATTAGTAAAAAAAATAATTTTGTCTTAAAAAAAAAGAATCAGTTTGAAAAAAGTTGTTCACGCCATTACGCGCAATTCAGTATTTTTAAAAAACGGTTAACTAAAAGATCTAAAAGATAATTATACATATTCATTTTTCTAGGCAAATAAAAAATAAAGAATTTAATTTATTGTAAAAAATAATAAAATAAAAATCATAACAAATTAATAAAAAATAAAAATATAATAATAAAATGTTTAAAGTGTTTAATATGTGGTGAAAAAAGGAGTTACTAAATCACTACATAATTGGTGACCCCGACGTGATTACGGACCCCGTATCAACAACCTGAAATAACTCGAACACGAGATTTGTTGACCAATCAAGCCAGCAGCAAAATAAATCAACAATAAAAAACAACATGAACAACAGCAGCAGCAACATAAATCAACAATAAAAACAATAAGAACAAAAGTTCCAGCAGCAACGACAACAGTAACAACAACTGCAACAACAGCAGCAGCAAACGACGATACCAACTCACAACTTCCGAAAACACAAATTGTAAGTACTCAGCAATTTTTTTTTTTTTTGTTCAAGAACCAGAAATTCATTTTATTATTCGGTTTAAATTTTGCTTAATTTAGTTATGTCTTTCGTTCCAATTCTATTTTGCTTTTCGGTTTTATTTTTGATTCTCTCGTACTTATTTCGGTGTATCGTACAGTGTTTAGAGACTCACTGCCTCCCCCTTTCTCAGCCGACGATGATGAGGAAAGAACGTCGATTCAATCGGGTAATTTTTTTGTTAACGAACAACTATGATCAATGATGCTGTCACCAAAGCTCTGACACTCATTGATCGTAACCAGCAAGAAACTACACATGATTCTTTGAATTCGTCTACTTCGGCTGGGTTGATTGCATTCATACCTCCACAAACAATTGGACAACAAAGTCTAACATTGGTTCATACTGATGCCTTGTTAAAAATGGGGTTTTGATTATTAATCTCTTAAGAGTTACAGGTAGCCCAATGGTTGGGTTGGTAGCCCAATGGTTCTGGTTGGGATCCTTGAGCTTCTTAAAAGCTAGGAAATTGGACTTGTGTCCATTCTTTATCAAAGTTGGATTGTGCAGATATGACTGAAGTAAAGTGAAGTCGTCTAGCTTTCTTTATGTCATCTTGCTCTTGTTTAGCTTTACCTATTCGGATTGGTGTTCGTTCCGAGAGATAAGAGTTAACCCCATTCTCTGAAAGATTGTCATTGTCTTCAGTTTCTTAGGTTTAAGAACTCAAATTTAAGCTAGCTTAGGCAACAAATGTTCTTCTGATTCCCTTATGTTCTTTGTCATTTCGTCCAAATCAAAAAGACCCGAAACATTAAATTCTTGCAAAGCTAGTATTGGGCTACCTGCTGTTCAGAATTGTCTGTTTCGTTGCAGGGTTGATCTGGAACTTCCTCTGGCTGATGTTCTTGAACTCTTGATCTTGAACGTGTATTCTTGTTAGTTGGTGTTTTTCCAGAAGGAAGACCCTTATTTGCTGATTTTGGCAATAACAATGTTTTTCAAATGGTGATTTTGAGTTTGGTTAAGTTAAAACCGAAATTCGCTGTTAGACAGTAAACTGAATTTTTCTGTGCCTTTGGGCTTTGGTTTTGGTTTGTTTAAATTTGTTGATTTATGTTGCTGCTGCGGTTGTTCATGTTGTTTTTTTTTGTTGATTTATGTTGCTGCTGGCTCGATTGGTGAACAAATCCCGTGTTCGAATTATTTCGAGTTGTTGATATGGGGTCCGCAATCACGTCGGGGGTACCAATTATGTGAGGTTTAGTAATTCGTTTTTTCACCACATATGAAACACTTTAAACATTTTATTATTTATTTATTTTTTATTAATTTGTTATAATTTTTATTATTTAAAATAAATTAAATTCTTTATTTTTTATTCGACTAGAAAAACGAATATGTATAATTTTCTTTTAGTTAACCGTTTTTTTTAAAATACTGAAAGTAATTTTAATTAAATTTAATTAATATGAATTTAAAACGTAGTGTGATAAAGGACGCCACAACACTCCCGGAGTAGATGTTAATAGTAGATGTTCCATTGGTATTATTACAAGGAAATGTATAAATAAAAGATTGATGGGTCTCTTACCAAAAGCTAGAGTTCAAAGAAGAAGTCATTAACGACTATTTTGCTTTGCAATAATAAATAAGAGAGGGGTGAGGACCAGTCTTATTAATAACAACCAAAAAAAGACGGGGCAATCCATTTATGTTTCTTGTTTTCTTGCACCAAATTAACACAAAAAATCAAGACTGTTATTAAAAAAAAAACATGTCAAAAAACGATCGTATTGTTGTGAGTTCGTTTCCCACCGTTGACCACAACACCGTGACCAGGGTGTAAAATCGTTCGTTGGGCTGACCACCTCCAACGATCGCCATTTGTAACAATATGGTCTGAAAGACCTTGGAAAAGGTTTCACTATGGGTCAACTTTGGCTGTTGATTTTTTAATAGTAATTGATAAAAATAAGAGTAAAAAAGGAAAATTGGCTAATTGTAAAAAAAAATTGTACCAATTACTATTAGCTATTAGTAAGTAACATCGACGAGCTTTATTAAAATATTGATATTTCCTAATTTTTATTTGGCACAACAAATCGGCGGTATTGATTTGCAAAACAAATTGCAAAATTTATATTGTAACCTATAAGTCACCACTGTAATAAAATAAACTTTGGCAGCGTCAAAATTAGTTTACTATTCATATTCTCAAGTAAGTACTAAAAATTTTATTTGGGTAAAAACAACACATTTTCGTAATCAAAAAATTCAATTAAACAAAAACAACCGAGAAAAACTCATTAAAAGCTAATTAAGAAAACCAGAAAATTTTCATCGACCAAAAAAAATTATTTAGCTCCTTAGTATTTATCTCGGAACCATATGGTTATGATTCATGATAGAGATAATAAAATTTTATGCACTATAAACTTTACATTTTTATCACATAATTTTTAAAATTTAATTATTATTTAATTGATTACAGTTTTCATTTTCAGTTTATATTATTTTTACATATCTATGTATGCTCTAGAAAATGTTAATTTTATACACTTGATTGATGTTCATAGTACATACAAACGAGCATATATTATGTATGAACATTTAACATCCTCTCGTATGGTGCATATAAACCATATTTTTGTTTAGTAGGTCGCATAGAACGTTATAGATAAAAATTGAACAAGAAAATTAATTTATGATTAAAATAATTTATCTTCAAAAGGATAGAGAAGAGCGGTTCCCTTTTTTATTTTTCGTTCATAAGACCCAATTAATTTGGTATCACGTTGGCACCCACCTAGAAAGAGAAAGGTGAACGTAATACGTTTTTGGTTCTAATTTTTATTTTAAATAATATATTATATATATATATATATAAACTGATTAGTTAAATTCCCAATATAATCTGTTTTGTTCTTGTGCAGCAGAATGGTAAAAATTCTTAAAATTATACCTCATTCCTTATTTAATTATTATTGGTAAAATTTAATTTTCAAAGGATTTTGATAAAAAATAACTTTTTGTATATTTTTGTGACACTTTGGGTTAAGGTTTTGTGTTTTCCTTGGATAAAATTAGGTTAATAATTTAATGTAGGATTGTGAAACTGAAGGTTCAATGAAACAATAATTTATGGTTTTGAAATTAACATTTTGGTTTGAACCAATTAAAGATTGCCGTTTTAGGGTAGTTTTCATGAAAAAACCTAATTAATCTAAAATTGGACTTATCAAGGTAAATAATTTGTTGCGTTGGACAGATAAATTAGAAAAAAAATAAACGTGTCCGATATCATAAGCGTGGGTATGGTGTAATTTTTGGCGGTATTCATATCTATTAACCCAGCGATCCAGCTTTTGTTTAGTCGCCTCCAACGGCAAGCCAAGGAGTGGTGGAATTCTAAGGATAAAATGCGCATTTAAAAGAAAGCCCTGCATAATATTTTTATGTTTTGAAAATTTTTGTTGAAGACGGGCAATATACGTTTCCAACAGAGGTAAATAAACATTTTTTTTCTAGTATTCGTCAGATGATTCAATAAAGCTAATATTTGATCTGCCGTTTCTCAACAGGAAAATCATGTTTTTCTGCAATTTCAACTGCTTTGGTATAAACAGTATCAAATTCCGTTGTCTCACTGTTCATTAACATTAATATGGAAATTTGATCATCAGCAGCATTTATGACTTTATTGATTGCAATATTTCGAGATTGTAAATATCTACAGAGAACTGAACTTATAACTGAATATATGATTTTAGCAAATAATGCTAAAACTGAATTCAAAACTTTTAATCATGTATAAAAACTGAAGTGCTTTTGATGATATTATATTATTTGCCCAATTCGTAATTGTTTCCAAAGCATCAATAACCGCATCTTGTAATTCAAGAAATGCTGAAATTGAGTTATGGTGTTCTATCTATCTAATGGCGCTCCAATTTATAAGTTTTTGTTATCTTGAGTCTTGACCAACTTTCTTTATTGAAGTTTAAATGTAACATCTTCAATATTATTTACTACCGCTATGATAGCGGTATCATTAGTAAATGTGGCAAGTATGTTTCCTTCTTCCATTGGTTTTAGTATATCATAAGTAAACAATAAGTACAAAACCAGTCCCAAAACAGTCTCTTGAGAAACTCCAGCCATTTTTGTTTTAAATTTAGAATATTTGTGCTGTTGTTTTATTTTAAAATATCTCTCAGTATGTATGATCCTAATATATCACTGTAATGTTTTGGTAGTAAAGTTCGCAGCTTATAGTTTAAACCTTCATGCCACACTTTATCAAAACCTTCATTCAAGGAATACTGTGGAGCAGACCTGCTTTTTTCACCTGGTCGATAGTGGGGTGCTTACTTCTGAATCCAAATTAGTGATTTGGATCACAGCCTTTTTCTTCAACTATTGGCAGAAGTCTTTTCAAAAGTAACCTTTCAAATACTTTAGAAATTACTGGCAATAGTGAAATTAGTCTGTACGATGTTTTTTCGTGCGGTGGTTTTCCAGGTTTGATAGTCATGATAACTTTAGCCACTTTCCATTATCTGGGTACATATTTAAGTTTAAATGCTGCATTTATTAATTAAGTGAGCTTAATAATTGTGGTTTTTAAGAGTTCCTAATGCACCTCTTCTGTGATTAACTCAAAACCAGGCGCATTTTTTAGTTTTCAGCTTTTTATGATATCTATAATTTCAGAACACGACGCACTATTTATATCGTCAGATTCTTTATTAAAACCGTCGTCGAGATTTTCTCTTCGTTGACTGCTTACTGGTTTAAATATGCTTTCCAGATGTTCGGCAAACCTACCGGTTTTCTCTTTATTTTGTCTTGCCCAATTTCCATCTAACTATTTAATTGGATGCGGTTGAGTAATAGGTCTTTTTTGACTTTTGGTTGGCGAATATTTGGATATA
Source organism: Tipula confusa (assembly GCA_963556175.1). Lineage (NCBI taxonomy): Eukaryota > Metazoa > Arthropoda > Insecta > Diptera > Tipulidae > Tipula > Tipula confusa. The sequence goes on along the minus strand of OY744476.1, from coordinate 128,629,646 downwards.
TTTTTAGTTATAGATTTATTTTAAAATTTATGTTTCTTCCTTGGTAATTGTTTTGTTAAATTGTTACTATTGATTTTTCTTAAGAGTATGTCTTAATAATATAGGCCTGTAACTGCCACTGTATATGTTAACGTTTCAATAGCATTTGTCGCAGCTTGGATTCCATCTGCGTTATATATTTTTCTTTTTCAAATTTTTTTTATTTTAATTTATGGTGACTGCACTTTCACCTCTAGCTGAGTTGCTTGGGTATATAATATGGTAAACTTTATATCTTCTAAATTTAATAAATGCCTCTTCGATACACTGTGTCTCTGATTGAGGCAAATATCAATGTTTTGTGTATCTAGAACTAACTGCAATTCATGTTTATATTTGCTGAAGCCTATTGGCATTCCAGCATAAGATTTTAAGATGTTTACACATTTCTTTGTTTAGGGATAGCTCCCTTATTTCTATATGCGTGGATAATTAGTAAATGATCGAATAATTACACCAGGTGGCCACGCATCACTGTTATATCTGGTTGAAAAAGGTTTCCTTCAGACCGATTTTGAACGAAGTGAACATGATTGTGCTAACGATTACACGGTCTTAGATAGAAGTAGTTTGTAAACAACGTCTCCCGATTAACAATCTTGCAATTTATACAAATATAGTTTGTAACCACTTCCAAAGTAACCGATGGATATATTCTGCAGACATGTAGGTATTTTTTGTTTGGTAATGAGGCGGTCTTCATCAAATTATGGGGCGTTCCATTGTTTGTTATCCAGGATTTACAGCAATTACCAAAATAAAATAAATTTTAAAATTTTTTCATTGAGTTAAGCGCTGCCCGATCCATAATAAAATGGATTCTGCATTCATAATAAAATTTGCTGTCACAAAACCCGCACGAGAATATATCCGAAAACGAAGCACCAACAATTTTGTGACAGCTATTATTTTAATGTACAAATTAATAATTAATATTTATATTTTAATGTTCTTTGTTGAATGTGAAATGTTAGTGTAATTTATAATAAATGGTACCGAAATTTTAGATCAGCCGAAATACTGACAACAAATGTTGGGCTATTAAGCTTATTTAGAGCTAGGAATGTATAAGTTAAACTGGAATTGAGGACAATAAATCCAACTATACATTTGCTTTAAACTGAATTCACTTTAATTTTAAATGAGTAAGTTTTCATGTAAACACGGAATTAGTTTCGTTAAATTTTGGGTAACTCCATGAAACTTGTAGGATTAAGTGCCTAGAGTTAAAATATGTAAATGTTTTTGATCCAATTATGATTACCTGTCATCGTTCACTAAATTCTTCCACCAAATGGTTACATTTGTTTTTTATCCAAATCTTATCGATCCGCCTAAAAATTTTAGTGAATTTTAGCAAAGGCAATAATATTTTCGCAATGGAATTGTATTCTCATAGGCATCAGTCGACGAAGCCTATTTTTAAATTTCCACCGAAATGTTGATTACGTTGTAAGGATAATTTTAGCACATCAATGGATTATCTCTTGAATTCATTTCTCTTTCGAATGTTTTGTGGAAATATAAGTAACTTTTTTTTTGTTTAAAATTAAATCATAATATACCCCTAATTTAATAGCAACCCCAATTTTTTTGGTTTTTATAACTCAAAACATTAATTATCGAGATCAAAGAAACGAAATATGGATTTGCACCGCCATTTTATTAATTCGACAAAACTTAGACTCAACTCAAACTTTGTGCACAGAAACGATAATGGAACAAAAAAAAAATTTAGTGAAAAATATAAAAATCGGACTAAGTGGTTTTTATTATTTAAATCTGCAGCAAAATTGGGCTACAAATGAGGTGACTACATGTGATTAAAAGTTGTTCATTAAAAGTTAATTTAAATGAATAAGCATGTCTCGTACAACTTTATAGAAACATAATTTGTTGATTAACTGTCATTCAAATTTAAATATTTTTTTAGTTTCATTTAAAAAACGAACTAGAAATTTTTTTTAAATTATAAAAAAGTTATTCCGTACCCTAAATCGATAAAGAAACATCAATATAATAACTGCTGTAAATAGGAAAAGTATTCCTAATAAAATATTCAAAAGAAAAGACGACTAGATTAATATTTGTAAAACATCAAAATTCCCGTAAAAGTTCAATTTTTTTTTATTTTCCAATTCCTAAGGACAACTAAAATCGAATTTACTGCAGTAAATAGGAAAGATATTACTTTAAAAAAATATTTTTAAACAAGATGACTAGATAATTAATTGAAAAAAAAATCAAAACTGCAGTAAAAAATATTTGTTTTTTTCCTTTCCCTATTCCTAATGGTACTATGACAGTGTTATAAAGTGCTACAAATCAATTTTTGCAACACAGAGAAAGAAACAGGAGACAACACCATTATAATTATTGACACGTGCGTCATCATCACAAAATATAAACAAAATAAAAATTATAATGTCCCGAACTACCGTTAAAGTAACATTATACTATTGTGATTTGTTGTTTGTGAAAATTAAATTAATAAATTAAAGATGGATAAAGATAAGTTTTCGTGGAAAGATTACCATATTCTTTTTGTTATCGATAAAGTTAAATGTAATAATTTTATATGGGACCCAACCAGTGTTACGAGCGACTTTTGTGCTCGTTCCCTTGGGACCAAAATTCATTCCACGCCGGCTTTGTCCACGCCGGTTTTGGCGTTGACAAACCACGCCGGTTTTGTTTTAGTCCACGCCGGTTTTGTTTTTTTTTCTATTTAATTTATTTTTAATGTAAGTGTTGTTGTATACCTACTCATTTCCCCTATATTAATTTTTTAAATTGTGTCATGGGTTATGAGTAGGTACAAAACCAACACAAAGGTATATACAAGCCATGAAGTTGCGATACTTATGCCAAAAAGTGACTACTATACCTAAGTATGAGTGTTGTGACGTAGTATAATTTGTATATACTTTTATTATATGATTTGATGTAAATAAAAATTGAATACGAATGATGGAACAACAGTATGTTGCGCTCTTTATGACAAAGCAAAAAACAAATTTATTATTTAACGAGAGAGAGAAGTATTGTTATTATTATTTGCTTCATTATATACTATACTATATACTATGAATTTGGAGCAGAATGGACAGTGCAAAATATAATTTTTGTTTCGTTTTTTTTGTAGAAATGTTATGTACTTTAAATTTAAAGGAGTATGGACAATCCGAAATATAATTTTTTGTTTCGATTTTTACTGTAGTCAAATTCTCTAACATATAGCCAAATAGTAGTCATAATATGTTTTACTTAGCCAAGCTTCATGGCTTGTATAATATACAATAGTGTTGGTTTTGCTAGGTATATAAAGTCATGTTTTGGTGTTATTCGTGATCAATTGGATCAGAAATTTTGGAGTTTTTAATTGTGGTCTTTTTTATAAATTTTAAGTTATAAAAGTAATTTGTGTTGACTAATAAAAAGTCAATATTACCATGAACATTGTAAATCGCCAGTCATATATTGAGTGATACATTTGCATATAAAGTATGACCGGGACAATTAACTCCGTCAACAGTGATGCTCCTCATGTTCACGTACCATCTCTAAACGATACGGGCCTCATTTTAAACCACGTCACCATCAAAACAGAGATACATCTATACCAATTGTGAACCAAAAATTCAAAAATGATAGTTTTGAAAAATCCATGGATACAAACCATTGTAATCCACTCGAGGGAATCACCGTAATTACCTGTCAATATAATTTCTGTCGAATGTAAATATGAAGAGAAATATCAACATGGCTACATTTATCGTAATTTTTGTGCGACCATAATGACATACATGGATAAAATTTAGTTAAGTTTTTTTTATTATAATTATTATTATTTTTTTGTTTATTTATTTAAAATATTTATATTTTGTTTTGTTTATTAAGATTTTTTTTTTGTCAAATTATTTAAGAAATTATTTGAGAATGTATTTGGTTTTTTTTGTTTTTCAAATTCGTGTTTATTTTTTTTTACCGTTATTTATCTAATTTATTAAAGTGATTGTGATAAATTAAAAAAATTTTTTTTGTGATATTTTTCTTATTGTGATGTGATGGTTACAAGTCCGGTTGCGTGCCGAGACTTGTTCAAGTGAACCCGCCTTCCCGTCTTCTCCCTCCTTGCGGTTATTCAAGCTACTATTATGCCTTGCACACCCCAACCCCATCGGCTCCTGAGCTCTAGCCGGCTACTACACCGCAGCAATGCCTCTAATGGAAGATTCTGTTAACGCCATCGGGGTGCGGATTCTACTGGTCTCGTGTTAATGACACCAATGGGACTTACGCCTTGATCCGTTACACCAGTATGGGTTATAAAAATAAATTTAAAAAAAACCATTTTTGGTCGAAGATGGTAGAATACCTAAATATAACTTTAAAAGCGATGGAGTTTTACACATAGTAAGTTTTGGCTATTTAAATATTATTATAAATATATCACATATTATATATAAATAAATATATTGCATATATATAAATTATTAAATATTGGGCTTAATATTAAAGTTTCCATTTCATTTATTTGAAGATGATGTTGTCAAGAAATGGAACAATACAAAAACTTACTTCAACGCCGAAAATGATAAAGAACCAATGCCATCAGTAAATAATTACAACAAGAAGCCATTAAATGTAAGTATTTTGAGACGTTGGCTATAATACATTCGTATGTGTATTTATATTTAATTATTTTATTTGATTTCAGGAATTATTGCAGGATTTCCTAACAGAGGAAATAGCATTAAATTCGTTTGATGTACTTCCTTCGGATTTGCCCCATTTCGATGATGTGGAATTTTTAGATGCCGATGATGACGACACTTCGGAATATATTAGATCTATAATATCACCCTGTTCACCTAGTACCAGCCATAGGAATAGCTCGACACCAACCACAATTTCGAGTCCATCTCCTATAAACTATAACAGGCCAATTCCACTACATCCTTCTAAGAGAACTCGAACAGCATCTACGAGTAGATCGAATCTTTCTAAAGAAGCTTTGCTAGCGGACTCATGTTTGCAGTCATCAATTGAATTAACAAAGTTTTTTAAATCAACGGTAGCCGAGAGTATCGAACAGCGATTCATTGATTACGTTGCGAAAGATTTGGAGAATTTGGATGATGATTTAAAAAATCTCACTAAAAATAAAATTAATATAGTATTATACGAAATTATTGCCATTCCTAAATTAATGTGCAGTCCTGCTTATTTTTCTTAGATAGTACTATTGTAAAATAAAAATATACTGTGCCTGATTTTCATATTTCTAAATTTGAAGCGTTTCAGTTTTCCGAAAGTAATTAACAAAATAAAACAATTTATTTAATATTTTAAATTTAAACAAATTTTCTTTTTAATTTACCATTATTGTAAACTATAAAACCGGGACCGGACAGTGATTAAAATCGTTGGTATAAAATACTAGCTGTTATTATATTATTATTAAGAATGAAAATCAAAGGAAGAAGGACTACAATAAGTCGTCCAACCAAAAACAGTATCTCGATTTTTCATTTGGGGATTATGGGTTCAGTACATTAGGGCCTTGTGGTATAACCACAATTTCTTTATTTGCCCGAAAGTTGCAAAATAAGGGGTGAGGTATCTGCTTTTTAGTATCCCAAAGTTGAAGCACCAAAATTGACAAATATAAAAGACCTAAACTAAAATTCTTCATACCATTCTCTGATGCTAAAGTAGACTATATCGAGTTTGAGATAGAATACATCAAAGAATATAATAAATCCATCGCTGCTGAGAATGGCAGGTAATACCAGATAAGAAAATACATAATCAATTCGATGTATATCTCGACCCAGCAAAGCTGAACTGCTAACAAGTGATTGCAATAGAAATAAATCAGTGTATAAACGATGTATTAGAGTACAAATTTGAAATGGCATATCGTTTTTCTATGCTTACTTTTGTTATTTTGAGTTTCACGGTTTCATTTATGTGAAACTTATTTTATAATTTTCTATAAAATCTATTGCTTTGTTGTAAATCATAGGCTATGGCAACACTTTTACTATCATGTTTTTGCTTGAACAGCGTTTAAGTATTTTTTTTAATCCCAGCATGTAATTGTTTTTTAGCAGAAACTGTGCGAATTTTGAAAAGAAATATGGGTCGCGAAAGAGCACCAAACGGAACCGCGGTAGTAAAATTGGTGAAACAAATTCATGAGAAAGGCTTACTATTATTGGATAATAGAAGTTTTCCCTGAAATTAAACGGTGCGCATGCCCGAGAATAATGCGGCTGTGGCCAATTGTGTAGGACAGAACTCATCAACATCAACGCGACGCCGATCGCAGCCTCTGGCCTCTAAATGAGCCATAGAGTAGTTTGATAATGACGTCGATTCTAGTCGAAAGATCATATTTTCAGACGAAGCGCATTTTCCTCTCGGGGCTATACAGACCAGCAGGACTGCCAGATTTGGGATTTTAAACAGCCATACGCAAACGTGAGAAGCCAATGCATCCACCAAGAGTAACGGTTTGTTTTGGATTTTAGAGTGGCATAATTGGCCAATTTACTACAAATACGCAGCTGAAAACGGCATTACCGTCAATGGTGACCGTTTCATAGGTATGCCAACCAACTTTTTATGCCCTCAAACCGACAATATGATTGGGGACAACCTTTGATTTCAACAAGATGGACCACATGTCACACAATGCCGTTGAACTACAGGGTTTCTGGTAGGATGTTTAAATGAAAAATTCTATGAGTGATTGATTGTTTTCTGATTTATTGATTGAACTTCAACAAACATTTTCAAATGTTAACTTTTCGCTATAGTAAATTTTCATTTATATGTATTATAAATAATTTGGTATATTATCACCTTAAACATAATTTAAATTGTTTTGAAAAAGCAAAATTCAGTAAATTTCTCGTAATTCTACAGTTAATTATTTGGTTTAATTAACAAAAATTCAACAACCCACATAAACGAATTTTGTTTACGATTCAGTCATATACATAAAACATTTAAATTGGCCAATGTACTCGCAATTAATTACCTTATGACGCAACATTAATTTTAATATATGTTTATTTTTGTTTCGTTTTATTAAACATATTTTACGGTGCCTGAAAAGCAGGGAGGACTGTTAATAAACTTTTTTTGTTTTTTATTTTTAAATTCGGTAATAACATTAAATCAAATTTCTTGGATATAAAAAAAACCGAAGTGGCGAAGAGGATAAAATATTTTGCCAACAAAAAAAAATTAAACTTGTTACGATTTTTTTTTTATGTTTTCTAGAATTTGTATTCCAACACCAAACAAATAATTTTCTGTTCGATTCCGTTGCCTTATGTTTTTGTGTTACGTCTCTTATAAAACATAATCATAATCGTAAAACATTAAATATTTGTTGATATTTTTTATATTTTTCGTTCTCATTTATAGATGGGTCTCCATTAGGGGTGCCCGTATTTTCAGTTAAAATAACTAAAGAAATGGTACGAGTTTTAATGCAAAGTATTTAAGTGATATATCATTAAGAAGACGAAACTTATTAGTTGCTTTCTAATCGATTACTGCAAGTACTTGCAAGCGCTTGCGATGTGTCCGAGCTACAAACATAACCTACAAATTTTAATAGTTGTCATTTTATGCCAAAAGCAAGAGTGTTGCGTTTTTGCGTATGATAAATTTAAATAGAATTTAAATGTGATATTTGCCATACATTTGTTAATAACTTTAACAAAATATTCTTATATAAAATAATTAAATTCGTATATAATTCGTATGACAGAAAAAACAAAAAGAAATTGGTATTTTGCCGAAACCAAAGCTCTGATTCATGCCTATGGAAATATACAAAAAGAATATGCCACCATATTAAAAAAATTTACTGGGAATCTATTTTAACCGACTTTGAAGGTATTTGGAATAATTTGAAGATGAATCGGTCCAAAACAAATTTAAAACCTTCGATTTATGAGTCAGACATATTGAGTATCTGTACAAATTGAATATAAAAATTAATAGCACAAATAAAAGATTTATTATTTTTGACATATCAAATCGACGCTCATCTACCAAGCGGACAAGTTCGACGTAACAGCTTGCAACTACTTGCATAAAAGAGGTAGAGCAGCTGCGAGAAGGTAATTAAGCAAAGACAAGAACATCAAGCGCTTGCAAGTATACTTGCGGTGGTCGATTAGAAAGCAATTATTATTTAACTTAAACTAAACTGTATGTTACTGTCATTAATGTGACAGAAATTTTTATAAGGACTGATAGAATTTAATTACTCTTAAATTTTCGATATTGCGACGCATGTTAATGTTTACAAAATTGAAAAATACCTTAAATTAAGGACCTTTAAAATTAAGGCTATTTTTAATTTATAATAGTTCTCTAATCAGGATGATTATACGGCTATAAAGTGGACTACATAAAAATATGTTTTAAGTTGACCTTTTTAATACTGTGACACCATTATTTTTTTAAGAATATTCATTTCGATTGGAAAACCCTGTCAGTATTTTGTAATATTTTTTTGTCATTATTCTGTTTTTGGATACTGGAACAACAATGTAATATTATAAAAATAATAAATTCAATTCTATACAGGATGGCGTAAAAAGGAAAAGCTTACGAAAATCTACGTAGATTCGTTTTTCTTCATTTCGTATATATCTAAAACAGAAAACATATTTTAACTTTTTTACTGTTTTCAATCTACGAGTACCTCAACCTCAAAAAATTGTAGGTTTTCATTGCTATTTGCTACAACCTCGGGAGTTTGGCCTTTTTATTAGTCTAGTGGATATCGTTGTTTGCATAAAAATAAATTTCAGTTAAAATAAGTAACGAAACAAATGTCAAACAATAACTGTAATCCGGGTTACAAGAAAAAAAAGTAATTTCGTTTATGCCTTTCATTTTAACTTACGTTAAGCGCAGACACAAAAATATACGACAGTTTTTTATAAGATCATTTTTGAAATATTACTTCTTCATTTTCTCGTTGTTAAAATTTAAGTTTATTTTTACCTGAAAAACATCTTTAAAATAGATTTTATGATATCTTCATTGTCAGATTTTGATATGTCTTCGCACATAGTAACTGTGCCATTTTATTTATTTACACTAAACAAGAACAAAAAATATTTTATCTAAATCCATAGACAGAGACACCATGATGCACAACAAAATATGGTTTGACAGTGATTAGGATTATGTTGAATTTTGATACCATGTTCTGTTGTAGTTCAGTCAAGACAGATTTATATATTCAAAACTTTATGTTGATACCAAATAATATGTTATTTCTGGCAATGAATTCCTAATAACATATACTAAATTTGTATCAAATTTTATTTGGGTCGTTGACGTCATACGTATGAAAAATACAAGATATTTTGTATATTATTATCATAAATGTTAAATCTTCTGAAATATAAATTGTTACGTTATTTTATGTTTGGTAATTCATCCAGATTATTTTGATCTTATTAAACCCACAACCAATATCTTGCAAGCAAAAACATTTTGGAAATCAATCACCGTCTTGGTATTGTCAGAGCTGCACTGTAAAAATGTGCTGCTAGGCATTGTACAATTAAACCAAATATTGATTAATTAGAAACCAATCACTTTAAAATTAATATATACATCTGAAACGAAAAACAATCACACACAACAAGTGCCTTTGCAAGGTAAGCTATAAAGCGAATATGCAAACGAAAAAAGCACGAAGGATGAAAACTAGAGGTCCAAAGAGTAAATCGATACCCAGGAGTAAGTGCTACACGGACTGCACCATACCTTCAGAAGTAAGTTTATTGCCATTCTGGACTATAAGTTGAAAATCAGTGTTTTATACTCAACATTTGAAGCAGATGAAAGCGAAAATTAAACCAAAACTTTTAACAAATCAAGAATTTGTGCAGCCTTCGTTTCAGAAGGTTTTGCATATACACAAGCAAGACAAAATTATATATAGAAATAATAATATATAAAGTAAACGAAAGCTATTTGTTTTCGTGTGCCTATTAGCATACTGCACAAATAAACAACCGTTATATAAACAAGCTTTATATTTTCATTTGAAATACCCTCAAAATGTTCTAATATTTGTTTTGTTTATTTGCGTAAGGGATAATTTAAAAGAATACCAAAAACAATAAATAGAGAAAGAAATGAGTTGTTTCATATCTAGTATGCAACGCACAATGTAAATAAATAATGTAAATAATAAATAATAATGTATTCCCTATACAAGGTATTTGTTATAATTAAAAGAGTATTCGCTATTTAAAAAAAGAATACTTGATAGAAAAAATTAAACGCTTGTCTTATAATTCTAATTTTTATTTGGTCATTGTTCCACTATTTGTGCTTCGTCTACAAATTTGCAAAATAAGGTGGTTCTCCTAGTAAGAACATGTTTATTGTTCCGTGTGGTTGTAAACCGTATATGTGCTTTTCTATTGACTTTCCTCTTAACCGAACTCTTCACCAAACCGTTCATTTTTGTACTTAATTTGTACCATACCTAGAGTTGCCTGGGTGCCAATAACAATTGAAGTTTTCAATCCTTCTCATAAATAGTTTACATCACTAGAACGGTGATTGGTTTCCATAAGGCTACTGCTAACAAGATTTTGAAATTGTACTTTCTTATTTTTGTTTATTAGTCCTTCTTAGTTGAAACGGCTCGTTTTCCTGTACGAAAACTGGCAACTTAGCTTTGCAGTGGCTATTTGATGATCATTGCCTATGAATTTTACAGCCGACCGATAAGTTCTTACATCTTGGACGACTCGAGACATTCCCTTTAGAAGTTAACGCATTGTCAATTTGACTTCGGGAAGTCTTAAGCGGGTTTCCCTGTTTCCAAGTGGATATTTCCATGTGGGCGTGATGTGCTAGCCACAGTGTGATCTTAAAGTGCATCGTTTTTTACCTATTATCGGTTGCAAGTTCATGTTGAGACAACGAACCATATTTTCACATTAGTAGTTTGATTTTTGCTAGCTCTAACATTATAATGGGGAATCACTATTTTATTGTCGTATTCTAATAGTTGGCTATCCGCATAAGTAAATGTATCTTGGATATATGGTTATTGATTGGTTTGTAGTTCAAAACAGCCGTTTTCACCCTACAAGAAACGGAAAATAAGGATTGCCTAGATAAACTTTACTGTAAATTAACGTTTAGATTTTTTGGGTCACATGGTCTTTTAACTTTTTGGCCATTAAGGTTTTTCGAGAGCAATGAGTTTTAAAAGAAATTAATGGCCGATAACATTAAAGTGGTCTGTTTTAATCTAGGCAATATTCATTTTTTCTCTTGTTCATTTTATAAATCCATATTTTATTAAAGATGTCGGCCTAGTAATTTAACCTTAATTTACATTAACTTTAATGTAGATTAAATCATTGGTTGGTCAAAATGGGGAGTAGGGATAAGTATAATGACTAACTGATTAAATATTGGATTCGATTATTATTGTCTTTGGGGAAAGGTGGGATACACAGATGGATTTGATTCAACACATCAAATCCATCTTTGATTTTATTTTTATTTTTATTTGGGTAATCTTCTGTTCTTTAGTTCTGAGGACAGTGAGGTTGGTGCAGCACTTAATTATAAAATTATAATAGTCAACTGTGTAAATTGGTGGCCAAATCATATGTGGGATTTTTTATGAGATATATAGTTTGGTTGTTTGAAAAGACGATTTTTGTCTTTCATAAGGTCGAAATAAATCTGAGGATCATTTAGCGTTTCGTTTATTATATTTTCTACTGCATAAATTTGTTAAAAGCTTAGTGCATTTGGTTTTTTCTGATTGATAATTCTAATGTTTGAATGTATTTTGATTCTTTTTGTTAAATTGAAGTTATGTAAATAATTTGTAGGTGGAAATAAAAATGTTACATCGTGCAAGTGTGATTTTTTTTTAACCTGATATCGTTTATGTACAGGTTATCTTTAGTTTTAAACGTCGAATTTTATAAAAAAACAAATTCGATATAATTTTGTGTAGTTTTGCTTAAAAAACGTACGTTAAAAGATTTTTCCTTTTTTTAATGCAAACGCAAGTTTAACTTTGGTTTTTATTTTGTTTGTTTTGACGTTTCTTTGACGTTTTCGTTTATAGATTTAAAGTAATATATAGATTGCCAATCCACTTAGCTTTACAATTTATTGAGGAAGTCCGTGAAATAGATAATATAATGGAGAAGAAACAAAAAATTCCACTTCATTTAGAGGTAAGATATTCTTGTTTTTTACTTAACGTCAAATGAAATTATTGTTAATAATTTTAGTTTCGGATTGTGTTAGGAAATATTGCACAATAATTTCATACAAAATGGCTGGGAAATATATAGTGTTCCCTCAAAGTACTTCTGAAATTGAAGCTACTAAAGCAAGGTAAATACAATTGATATTATTTTTTATTTTAATTTTCTATATTCTAATATTATACAATCATTGAGTTTTTCCGAGGAATATTGATTCCCTAATATATTAGCAATAATAGACAGGACTCACATAGCGATAGCAGGGGTTAAAAAAGATGTTGAAAACGAATATTTGAATCGCAAAGGTTTTCACTCAATTAACACCCAATTGGTGAAATTTTATATTATTTTATGTTTTTTGTCACTTGAACAATTTATAGTTTTATTATATTAACCTTAAAATCATAAATTGTAACGCGAGATATTGTGGATTAGTTTATTCTACTTATAATAAAAATATAAAGTTACTACATTAGAATAATGAAATTTGCTTATTTCAGCTCAACACACGACAGTTATATTTGGGGTTGCAGTCAATGTTTCGCATTTCTACACTTAAGATATGAGCAAGGAGAAGGGCATGAGTAACTGTAAGGTAACTTAGTTTAATTAGTTTCAACTGTTTTTGTATTATAAAATTTACTTTATGTTATTATAGGTGACAGAGGATACCCTCTACAGCCGTCTTTACTGACGATTATCCAGAACCCCAGGACACAAAGAAAAGAGCTGTACAATAATGTTCATTTAAAAATAAGAAGTAAAATTGAAAGGTGTAAAGGCTTAATTAAAAATCGGTTTCGGCAAGTAAAACTTTAAGTTAATAATAGATTGGCATATTAATTTTTTTGATTTTAGCTGTTTATTGGGAGAGTGCAAGTTGAGGTATGAGCCACGTATGGCCTCAAATATAATTACAACATGCGTAGTATTGCATAACATTTTATTATCGCATGGTATTTCTCATGATGAATTAATCGATCCGTTTCCTACACCGTTAATTTCAATATTTCATTTTTTATTTTTCATTTCTAATAATAAGTCATTATTTTTAATTAATAATTCATTATTTGTTTTTATGAGTAAAATTAGCTCTTTTAATTTTTTCGGTGTTTTGTTGTGACTTTAGGAACATTCTTTGAGGTTTTGTAGACTCCTCTTGAAGCCTAATAGATTTTTCTATATTGTCCATTAAAGTTGCTTGCTGAAATGAAATGTTTATTTTAAGAAAAAATTGTTTTACATAGAATATAATTACACCCTTATTGTGATGATCGATTCAATCGACACGACGCGGTGTAGCCTTCCCTGTTATAACTTTTTATTTTGCATAATGAAAACAGAAAGCTTGACCGAGTCATGTCGATCGAATCGACAATCACAAGAAGGGTCATTTACCCTTGGTCGTCTTAGGCTGTGGCTTGTTCCTTAGCCAATGGGATTTGATGGTTAGTTTGTTGCTGGTTCTTTGTTTATTGAAGGTAGTGGGCCATCGTGAGAGGTCGTAGGTGAGTTAAATGGTTATATTCTCAACTCCACTGTTAAAGGAGCTAACTGAAAATAGATTGTAAATTATAAAACATTACGACATATAAGTGAAAAAGTCACTAAACACATTTAATTATCACCGAATTACATGCATATTGTAATACATACTGAAATTGGTGAAGCTAAAACCAAGTTATTTGTGGCAGATGATGTCGATTTGGTGAATTTTGCCGAGGTGGTGATGTCGCCTAAATTTCAAATTTATTTATGTTTATTATTTACAATTTAATAAAATTATACTTACTTTAGTGTTAAACCCACTTTCAAGATCGGCATGACCGTCCAGCCCTTCGATATTGCACATGTTAATTATTTTCCAGTCCCACTCGGAAATTGTAGTGGCTTCGGAATCTAACCAATCACCACCAGCCTCTTGACATGTGAGAGAATGCATACCCGTCCGGTTTTTATTTTTTCTTAATATTTTAAATTTTTTTTTTTCACCTTATATCGTAAGGAGTTCCAAGTCTAAAAAAAAGTAAGTATTTAAGCAAGTTTTGTAATTATTATAAAATGGTATACATATTTACAATGGACCCATTAAATTTAAGGTTTTAGCAATGCTTTTCCAAGCCGTCCTTTTATCGGAGGCTCTCAGCGCTGTCGCATGTTTTCCTATAAATAAAGTTTTTTAATAGGTTTACTAAGTGAAAATAAAATAAGTGGTATTTTACCCTGTAAGAATTTAAATCTTTTTTTAAGATGAAAATATATTTTTCATATATTTAAAATTATTTTAAATTTAAATAAAATTATTTGTTTTATGAGTACCTCAATACTTACCACTAAAATTTTTCGATATACAAGTTTTTTTTTTTTTTTTTTTTGGTTTTATTCGCAAAAATAATTTTACTGCAGTTTTGGTTGCATTCACATTTTCATTTAACAATTATTTTTCTTTATCGAATTTTTTTTTTCTATAAAATTTCCGCTGGCTCCTCTGCTGTAATGGAAAAACATTTCTGCAAAAATAATATACTCGGTATAACAAAATGTAAAGTTAGATAAGAGAACCCTTCTATTTTTGTTGAAATTTTTTGAAAGTGGTTTAAGAAACTGACAATTTCCTTGATAATATTGTAGTTCGTATTAATAAAAGTTATTCTGTTTATTTAAATTTTTTGTTTCAAAATATTATTAATTCCGGTGAAATTTTTTAAAATCGATTCCAACATAGAGTAGACTGTATTCCATCTGGTTGTACAAAGGCTTTTTAAAGTTGTTTGTAATTGATGGTTAATATTTGCTTTTTTTTCAAATATTTTACCAAATTTTTTTTAATTCTTCAATAATTATTTTGACTGCAGCAACATCTTTGAATGATTTTTCCAAAACGTTATGCAATAAATGATTAGGACAGCAAATTTGGTTATAAATTTCAAATGCTTTGATCATATTGCTTCCTCTGTCAGTAACCACTGTAACTTTTTCAGAAACAATCAACTGATATTCCGCAAGAATTGCTATGGCTTCGTTTAATATATTTTCGGCTGTGGTTCTTCATTATGCATGGTTTTTAGCCCTAGCAATATCTCAATTAGTTTTCCATTTTTTACGAAATGGCTTGTAACAGTAATATAAGTTTTTCACTAATTTCGTACCCTCATTACTACTATCAATAATTTGATTATTATTTTCTGTCATTTTGTATAATAAAATAGAAATTTTTACTACTGGAAAACATGAATAATCATTTAAAACACAACGGCCACGTGAACGTGTATATTAAGACGAGCTACTAATTTATAAACTTAATTTTTTCAGTAAGTATTCTACATTAAAAGAGAGTATTCGCTTATCTATAGAGAGTATGTTTTAAAATAATGTGGTATTTGTTTTTGTAAATATGTACTTATATAAAAGTAAATGGAATAAAAACTAAGCATTCAATTGAAAAATAATTGTATTTCTTTCAACTCTCTTTTTATCTAGCCGCTTTCATAAAAAAATTCTGCAGAATTCTTCAGTATTACTTCTTCGGCAAAACATGACGGAATTAATATTTGTTTATCTTTTTTAGTTACAAATAATAAAATTCAATTTTACTTGCGGAATTTAATAAACAGGATAAACAATATTTATTTTAAAACAAATACCTCATTATTTAAAAACATACACTCTATAGATAGCGAATACTCTCTTTTAATGAAGAATACTTACGGAAAAAATAAAGTCTTATAAATGAAAGCGGTTTCATGTAATTTCTTGTAGTTATAATTTTAAAGAATTAGCGTTGTCTATTTTGATCTGATCTGATTACGCAGAACACAAGTGCCTATTTCTGTAATATTCAATACATATTAGTGTTCGCATGTGTTAACTAGTAAATCCAAAAATGTACCACACAATAATATGAATCAAAGACGGCTTTGATATGGTTGATACATTTTAATTTAGTTTTGAATTGAATTTTCCGTGAATAACTTTTTTTATTTGTGATTACGAGATTTATAAATTTAAAAAATGAATAAAAATAAATTAACATGTGAAGAAATTCTTCTGTTTAACTTTTACGTTTCCCAAAAAATATAGACCAGGCTCGAGTGTGGTTATTAGCGTGTCAAATAAAACCGCATCCACTGTTAATAGATACATTGGTCAAAAACAATTGTGTAGTGCCCATTTTAATCCCAATTTTATAGGGGAAAATCGACTTACAAATATGCTCTATTTCCATTACTAAATATATCCTCTATAAATATATCCTCTATTATCCTCTATAAATGTATGCTCTATTTCCATTACTAAATATATCGTCAGGTTACTCACAACACACTCTACCAAAATATTTATCATTATTTTTTTATTAAAAATGTTTAAAATTTTAATCATCTAGCCCACAGAAAATTGTAATCCAGGCACAATTGAGATATTAATAAAAATTCTTAAAAATACGGCAGTAGCTCTAGATGATAGAGATAAAACCGTTACGTTAATTTTCTATGAAATAACAATCACACGAAATGTGACATATAATATAGACCACACCGATCATTTTATAATGTAAATGAAATAAAGTAATGTTAGAACTAAATTTATTGTGTCTGATTTATTTTATTTTCATAATAAAGCTCATGCCCAAAATAAAGACTTACTTTATAACAAATGAAACGACGTGTTGAAATATGTACCACAACCCAAGAACAGATTGGTGACTGCCGATTTAGTTGGGATAATCAGACCGGACTGTCTAGCTAAATTGTGATTGATTGGTGGAGGAATAATTTACTTCCTATTGTTTATGGTTTACAGAAAGCTAACGTAAGACTTCCAGAAGCCAAATTGATCATGAGGTGATTTCGAATATAAGGGATTGAATCATCAGCAATTTCGAGAAACACAAGTTTTGAAAATTTATGTCAGTTTCCTTAAAGAATAAGTATAAAAATTGCATCGTGCAAATTTGTATTAGCTTCATTCGTTGTTCGTTAAATTAGAATTTATGAATAAATAGGACCGGATATAATTACTAATTTTTGTTAAATTGTTAAATAGTTTCCTTAGCATAGTTAGTAAAAAGTCAAAATAAAAATTGTTTTTTCAATCCATTCGTTTGTTATTGTTTCCGAAGTATATAATTAATTGAACTCCACTTTACCTATTCAGAAAACAAAATAAAAATCATTTAAAAAACAAAACGAAAATATACATTCGACAAATAAAGAATAACAAATAAAACCAAGTAGCCTTTCTATAAAATAAAATCTTTCTTTGTTGTTTCGTTTGTATTTTGTACGGGTAAACAAGAAATGCTTTTAAATTTGTATTCAAACTTGTAGTACCCGTCAGCATATTAGAAGTACCCGCCATTTATTTTAAGTTTTTTGTTTTAATTGGAAACATTTTTTTATATCTTTTTCTATGATGAAAGTCCCTCCCAGGAGAAATCGGTCAGTATAAAAATGTTTCTAATAAATTTAAAACAAAGTATTTGATGTCAGAAGACCACTACATTTAACTAGTGGCGACCGCATATTTGAAAGAATAACGGGTTTCCTGTTTCTTGCATATTATTTAAAATCTTACGTCGACTAATAACACCTAACAAATGCTAACCATCTAAAGTTGAACAAGCTATTAATTAGACCCTTCATTTATTATAATGTTATAATGATTTCTACTATATCAGAAGTAAATAAATTTACAATTTATTCAAACTAAACTGTCTATTAAATCATAGGTATTTTATTAGATAACTCAACATGGTACTGATGCAACCTGTTTTACAGTTACATAAACATTATTGATAACAGGTTTGATCAACTTTTTCTGAGTTGAAACATCGGAGAATTATAAGAATATTAGTAAAAACTATCAAGGAAAGAAAACCGACCTTATTAAGAGCGAGATTTGAGTATTTAAACTGTATTTTATAATCACAAAAATTTGATTTAGTAAAATATTGATATGTATTTTGATTGATATTAGTGTGACCACTAAATCATCCAATAAGCAAGCAGTTGCATTTTTTTTTTGTTACAAAAATGAACCTGTTTCAAACCGTAGAATTTGATTTATACATTTATTTTCACGGATCTGTTTTTACTTTAAGAAAAATCGCAAACAAATAGAATAAATTTTAAAATATCAATATGCATTAATCGTTTAATTATTGAACGATTTTATGGACAAAAGATTCCCATATTTAAATAAATTATAATAAGTAAAATATTTCTTGTATTGTATATTTTATTTAGTATAATTTAATTTTAGTAGGGTATCTTTTTAAGTGTTCAAGAACTAATCGTTCAACTCTTCTAAAACGATTTTTCGAATAATTTTTCTTGTTGCGAGTGCTTTATTCCACTGATTTATTGTGATCTGCTACTATTTTTTCTATTTTCGTTTTAACCTCTCTTTGTTCGTTGAAATTTATCCAAAATTTAGTTCCGGGTTCCAATCTTTTTATCGGGTTTCAATCGTTGTGGGTCAAAACCACCTATATTACAAGCCATATTGTGTGCATACTCATGCTATACTTGAAGTACTGTGTAGAGTAAGTATGTATATTTATCATTGTATTTTATATAATAGTTTAGCACCCGCAACGACGATTGGAACCCGTTAATGCGACGTCTCTTTATATTATTTAGCTTCTGGTTCAATATTTCGTGTTCCAACTAGAACATTTAGCCATCTATGCTAAGCTTCTACGATGTTTTGAGTCCTAGGGAGATTTTCCTACTAAACAAGTAGAAGACCAAAAAAGCGGAAATATACTGGAAGTCTCTTTTTATTATTGTCTAAAATAAAAACAAAAGGTTTTCTTATAATAGGACATCATAGTATTCTTGGATATGCACTGTAGGGACAAACGCTAAACTCTTCAAACTTCTTATTTTAATGCTAAAGTCTCATATACATATATTATTTTGTTATTTTTAACTGTAACATATATTAATATACCTTAATCATTATCATATTTTAAGGGTAAATGCTTTGATTGTATGCGCCTCCAAATGATTTGCCCGAAGTGAAAAATGCAACCTTTTGGAACTATTGATGGGAAAAAAGAACTGACCGATGCTACACTACCTCTTACAAAATCGGACAATATATACTGCTGATTTAAGGTTATTCCATTATTACAGACGATATAGCAGACTCACAAAAAATGCATTATACAGTTATAATAATGCAAATAATACAAGTTGTAAACGACTTGTATGTCATTAAACCATAAACTAATGGAACTAGTTGGTCATCCAGTTTTCCATGTATAGAAAAAAGTCGTCTAGTAAATATTGGGATGACTTTAAATGTTCCAGCCATTAACCATATCTTACATTTACTTTAAAATTATTTATTGATCCTAATATTATTATCATTTGACCATTTTGATATATTTTTTAGATAAAATTAACAACTAGCCATCGACTAATTTTAAACCTACCGGTATATTTATTTCACCAATAGAATTTGGCACCTTATTATTTTTTAGAAATGCGGGTAATAATTTGCTTATGAGCCAATACCGAATTCAGATATTCACGCCAATTTTTTCGGTAAAGCGTTCGAGCGGTTTTATTAAGGTACGATAGTGGTTGAGTTGTTGAAATAGCAGGTGATTTAACTTCACTATTGGTTTTTAAAATCTCCAAAGCGGCAGCATTTGTGTCATGTCAATGAGTATTTGTGTATTTTTTTAATTAAATTTCACTATCCAATTCCACTACACTGCATTTCCTTTCTCCACTCATACGACCAGTAATATACTTTCTCCACTCATTCGACCAGTAATATACGTCACCATACTTCTTTTCTAAGTTATACAAAATCCATCAATGTTTAATTTAGTACCTCCTTTAATGGAGATAGCTGTAGGTATACGCATTGTAACTAATTTTGAAATATTTAGTCAGACAAATAAATAATTATAAGGGTCACTTCTCATTCTACTCTTTAATTCCCTGCAATAAAATTGAAACTGTTGCGCTATATTGACTATTAAAACTTAATAAATGATATTTAAAACCAGGTCATAATTCAATGTGCATACTGAAAAGTATTCAAATATCCAGACACACAAAACTTCGGGCAAAGAATAAGAACTAAAATATTTTACAAAATATGCATAAAAAATAAAAATGCATAATATGTAAGTGCTGTGGTGCTACATAGTGACGATGTTATATAGATTTTAAATACATACCAGTTTTAGACCGGAAGGTAATGCGGCGTATACATAGACATTAAGATAACAAAATAATATTATAATTTTGATACCGGTAAAACCCGTTCGTTCATTTACCGTCGCTTAATATTCCAAACCCTCGCTTAAGGAAGTCTCTTTTTGCTAAAGTGATTTTACAAGAAAACCAAAGTGTTTGTAAAGTTATTTACGAATTTAAGTTTTGTTTAACTATGAGAATCACTGAAGGAATGGATTTAATTGATCTAAACGAGGATTAAAAATGCAACCAAAACTAGCTAATCCCGAAACTAAAGGTGTTCTTCTTCATACCTAATGGGGAAGGTATTTTCAAACAGAAACCTTCGTAGCCAGATGGCATAAACTTCGGAGGTTACATTTTAGAGCAGGTGCTTAACGTAAATGAGTCTGGAATCTACTAGAGACCTGCATATGCCAGAAAGAACTTTTATTTCGAGAGCTGAAAACTCAATAACGGAACTTAAAGTGGCTAAAGAACGTTTAACACTTCTTGAAAGAAAAGCTTTTGAGAGATTTCAAATTGAACTCTTTATATACCTATCTTAAAATCCAAGAGCTTTAAAAGGTTATAATAAATCTTTTTTGTTGGCTAATTGGAGATCCAAAAAGAAAGCGTTGGTAAGAGCCTGGTTTAAAAAGTATTTTGACCTTCTGTTAAGACATATATGTTTAACAGAATAACAAAGCGTTTTTGTTGGACAATGCTTCAGGCCATCCTGTCAACTTATGCGATTTATGTGATAACGTAAGGCTGAAATATTAACCTAAGAATACTATATAATTGATCTGCAGTGAAATCATAAACTAGATTGACCCTATAGAAGAACGAAGTAATAAAGCAAAGAACGGCAACACAACCAACGCTGGACTTATTTTTACACCTTTTGCTTCATTAGTTACTATACTAAAAGTAAAAATCATAAATATTTGGAGTCTAAAGTGGATTCATTTGTACAAGGTCCTATGTCATTGTTGAAAAGGAATTTTTTTTTGTCGAAATTATTTTTTTCTAGTCGTAAACGTTTTTAGTATTCGGGAATCTAACATTTCTGTTTTTTAATTTTCGGCCAAATGTATAACCACAATAAAACTCTTGTTCGTCAAACAATAAATTAAGGTGCTTATGGTGCCACCAACAAAATTACAAGTTAATTTTATTCGAGATTCAAGATAATATTTTCGAGATCTTGAATTCAAAATTTTGAAATTTCGATGTTTTTTTTTTTTTTTTTTTAATTCTTTATTTATTCAGCAATATTTATAATAATATATAATATAAATGATAAACGCACTCATTGTTTTCTATCACTAATTTTTATATACTCTATATATAAAATTAACAAATTTTACTTTTCACTCTAAAGCGTTTTCATTTAAATTAGATACCAAAAATGCTGTTGAAAATGTATTATTAATCTCACAAAGGTATAATAAATAAATTTAGTACGGGTAGGAAAAAGGAAAAAAAAGTTAAATAATTATAGCAATTATATCTAACACATAAAATTTAGAAGCATTTATTGTTGAAATTTCGATGTTTTGAAATTCGCTATTTCATTAATTTGAACATTTGATTTCGATATACCGATCGTCGAGGTTTCCAATCTTCCAAATAATATTATTTATTCGGGTTTCGAGAACACTCTCGATAATTTGAAAACGGTACTTAGAAATTAATTATTCTAAAATTCGATATTTAGATTTCAATTTAACGATTAGTGAGATTATACCCAATTTTTTTATACATCGAATTTTTAAATATTATAAGATTTTGATTTATCAGATCAATAATAAATAAAAAGTTAAACTTATCACTTACCATAAATTCCATGTAACAGCAGAATCCATGTGAGAAATATATTTATAAAAATATATTCAAATTTTATGTATTTAATCCTAAGCATGTTGGTGTGTATTTAAAACTTTAGCAAATTAAAAATTTAGTTAAACTTAAAAAAAGAAAAAACAAAATAAATAATTCCAAATAATAATTATAACAAAATAAATTTTAACCACACTTCTTAATCTTATTCTATAACTGTAACCAAAAAATATTACACTTCAATTATTATTAAATATACAATAAATATTTTTCAATGAATCTGGTTTTTGTTTTTTTAATTAATTTAAACATAAGAATAAAATTATAATGATGTCGATATTTGTTTAATTAATTTAATTATGTTCGCACAAAAATAAAATTGTTCACATAAAATGAGAAATTAATTATGTTTTTTACTGTTACGGTTTTTTTTTGTGTGTTGGTATTATTATTATTATGTTGCCTTTAATTATTGTTTTGCTATTTTTACATATATCCGTTTATTTTGTGAAAATACAACATTCTTTTCATCACTAAGATGAATTTCTTGAAAATAACCACATTAAAGTATTTTCATTGTTGACAGCAGCAGCAACAATTATTTTTGTTTGTCTTATGTTTTCTATACAAGTTGTGCTCGTTTCTGAAAAGATAAGAGGAAGAAGAAGTTAAATAAAAAACGAAGGGAAATTAAATTAAACATGACAATTTTTACTAAATTATTTTGTAAAAGCAAATGTTACAAAGCCAAACGACTTCAATCCATTTTAATTAATATAATAAAAATAAACCGAATTACTCAATATCATAATAAATATGTACATACATATATTAAAGTAATTTTTTTGTGTAAATTGTTGACAGGAGAGATGATAAAAACAAATGGAGTTCATTATCCAATTTTGCCAATCCTTTTTTAAAGTGCATTAATTAAGCTCCCCAATTATAGAATAACATATTGAATCCAATTAAAATTTTTATCTTTATTGGTTCTTTATTGATATAAATTTTGTAATATTCATTTCATAAAATAAGTTTTAATAAGGGCCATTGATGGTTCGCATTTAAATAAGTCAATCAGAAGAAAAAAAATGGTTTTTGTCACCTAAGAAAAGGTTTGTCCCTGAACGAATTTAACGGTAGGTCTCTTCTGAAAAATCACTGTTTTCGTTAAAACTGTTTACATAAATCCCAGATTTCATATTTGTTCTATTGTAGAGTACTCTTCTAAGAGATCACCTTGCACTGTTCGGTAGAAATGATTACACAAATTCTAGAATTAATATTTGTAGAAAACTTGATAAATTTTCGAAATTTTTAAAATTGCTTAAAAATTATAAAATTGGTTATGGTATTATGCCACTGGCTTTTTTCAGGTTTTGTATAGCGGCTAGAAAAGACTGGCTGAGCGAGACAATAACAGGTATACAAAATATACACATGTGTGAGTGAATACGACATAGTACATACCAAAATCGTTATAGTATTATGACACTCACTAGTTTTTCATCTGTTTAATAGGATAAAACAGTAAAATGAAATGAGATAAATAATTGGTATACAAAATATTAATTGGAGTGAGCGTATACAACATAGTGTACATAAAAAGCAGAAATAGACAAAAAAATAATTGTGTAGCTCATTTTTTCATGCAGTTCAGTGAGCACATTTCTAGCATTAAAAATTAAATTGTAATTATTTTTAAGACGGCAGATTCTTTTTTTTTTTTTTGACATTTTAACACTAATTTTTTTATCATGAAAATTGTGTTACATCACAAGTGTAAAGTTTTAAGGTGTAATTGCTAAAAAACGGTGGATTCGATTGAATTCAGTTGTTAAATCATTTTAATAAAATTCGATTTCTAGTGTTTTTGGTTTTAAAGTAAACATAAATAGGATTTTAATGCAGGTACATTGTGTAATTGCTAAAAAACGGTGGATTCGATCGAATTCAGTTGTTTAATCATTTTAATAAAATTCGATTTGTAGTGTTTTTGGTTTTAAAGTAAATATAAATAGGATTTTAATGCAAGTACTTTGTGTAATTGCATTTTAATAAAATTCGATTTCTAGTGTTTTTGGTTTTAAAGTAAATATAAATAGGATTTTAATGCAAGTACATTGTGTAATTGCTAAAAAAAACGGTGGATTCGATCGAATTCAGTTGTTTAATTATTTTAATAAAATCCGAATTGTAGAATTTTGGGCAGTGCAACAAATAAATTAGGAAAATGTATTTTGCAAACATTTTTCTAATCTATATACAAATAAATAAAATATATTAAATAGATAAAATATTTTCTCTAAATTTATTAGTTTTTAAGCTAAAATTTGTAATTCTTAGGTTCTTTTAGTTTTGTTGGAGTGAAGAGTGGTTTTGTCTGTGCGTAATATTTGGGTGATATATAAATACAGATATATAAATTATATCTGTACCAGAAAAGCTCTGAAGATTTTGTGTTAAACCCAAAAGAATATCCGTATGCCCAAATACGTGACGTTGTTGAAAGTTATTATCTCGAAGAAGATAGATGCCGGCTTCTCCTACAAATTACATGTTTTAACGAAGATCTTAAGGGCCTTAAAATAATAAGTGACGAATCAAGTATCGCTGCTGCATTTAATTTGCGTACAAATGCCGATGTTATTTAATTAATTTCGATATCTTTATATTTTATATTTTTATATTCTGTATATTCTTACGTTTCAGATTTGAATTTTGGTGTCTATATTGTTATATTATTGTATGTTATATAATTTCATATCTTTGTACTGTTATATTATGATTTATATTACCACTATAGTAAGGTACTAAATTAACACCTAATTATTAGCAAAAACGGAACGGAACGAATTTCAAGGGAAACTAATCCAATTTATTACATCATATGGATTGCAGAATTATTTATTTATTTATTTATTTAATTTTATAATATTATAATTAATTAAATTATAATTTCAGATTGATATTAATTATATTTCTTACAGCCTATGGCTAAGAGCAATTAGTTCATTAATAGATTTTGTTTTCAGGAAACCTCTGCAGATTACAGATGAATGGTGCACATTGGAGTTGCTGATAAGAGATGGCAGAATGCAGAGCAGTACAACAAGAATGTGATTGTCTTACACTAACAGTAGTTTGAATATTGGATACCTAGAAATCGGACCAATTAAGTCATAACTAACATACTTTTCCTTTCCCTAACCCACAAAAATTTACTAACTATTGGCCGCCAAGGTGTCTGTAACCGGGTCGATCTCAATAATTTAACTAGTATCCTTCCATATCCTTCCAAGTATATGTAAAAACGGGTGTACTGTGGGCCCGGCGCTTTTCGGGATATCCTGCTTAATGCTTGGCAGTACATTCAAAATCAATCAATCAATCAATCAATCACAAGTATAAAGTTTTAAATTATTTAAAATTCAATATCGATCATAATGTCTGACCTAAATTTAACTGTGGCAGCACAAATAAATTTGTTGCAAGTAAACGCGAAAAAATTTTGAGAATGACGCCTGTTCAGTTTCAGACGATTTTGGAGAAAGTTCGCCCATACATACAAAAACACAAATCTAAGAAATAAAATATCACCAGAAAGAAGACTAGCTTACTTTAAGATATATATTCAGTTATATACTTTAAGATATATATATATATATATATATATATATTCATATTTTAAAATGTATTTTTGCGCTAAATAGATAATTCTTTTGATAACAGGAAAAACACAAACAGTGTTAGAAATCCCATTTAGAGTACAACAATCATACCCAAAACACTGTCGAAGGAGATAATTCGAGCTATATACACAGTGGTAAATGGAAAATTACTTAATTTCCCACAAACTGAAAGCGATTCCAACAGTGTTTGAGTGATTAAAAAAATTTTAGTGGATTCAAAATATATTTCGCTGCTTGCATGTTTTCAATAATAAAATTTATATAGTTATCTTTCCAAAATATTTTTTGTTTTGTTTGAGACATTTTAATTTAAAAAAAAATTAAACGATGAGCCAATTTGAAATTGAAAACATAAATGAGAAATATGAAAAAAATTTTTTGACATTTAACAAATAAATATAGTATTGTTACACTCGAAACGATTGTTTATCTCTGGTTGGTTGTACTAGATTTGTAGCACTAATTATGTTGAAAAACTAGTCAGTATCATAATACCATTATATTGCAAAAAAAAACAAGCATAGCTCAATTTTTCTAGCAAATAAAGTAGGCAATTTTAGCAGAAAAGAATTACATTTTGATTCTTTTTTTACATACGCACCCGTTATTTGACATTTCGACATTTTGAAAACACCAAGCTTTTTTTTATATTATATATAAAAAATAACACAACA
The DNA here is from genome assembly GCA_963556175.1 of Tipula confusa. Lineage (NCBI taxonomy): Eukaryota > Metazoa > Arthropoda > Insecta > Diptera > Tipulidae > Tipula > Tipula confusa. Next base: position 128,602,893 of record OY744476.1, on the reverse strand, counting down.
ACAAATATCAAAAGATTAAAATTAAACACAAAATATCAAAATTAAAAACTATTTTTAAAATGACGTTTCAATCAAAATTCACACTGACAATGAGTGGTAAATATTATCACTGCACTCTAAACGCTGAAATGGTTTTTAATTCAGTGCACAAAAGCGACAAATTGAAATCGCTTGATCATATATAAAAGTGACAATAACCTCACATAGTCTCAAATATATTTTTTCCAGATCGTAGGGCGGAGCTGGTCAATTTCGCCATCTACTTTATATTGTCAAAATCACACCTGAGTTAACCAAATATTGAGCAAAGTTAGGATTTATATGTATATTGACGACATATAAATCCTAAACTTTGCTCAATATTTGGTTACCTGCACTTTGCTTATATAAATGTAAGCTTAAATAAATATAATAAGATAAAACACTGTTTACTTTTTATCAATTTCCTTGTGGTCATACATTTCTGTTAATTAATATTTAATTTTACATCCATTCGGTGAAATTTATTGAATGGCCAAGAAAAGAGCAAGCCAATACCAATTAGCAACTTTTCTATAATAAAGGAGACTTACAAAACGTTTTGTTGTGCATTGATAGATACATTACAATACAATAAGGAAAAGGATAGTGATCACTTTAATAGAAAAGTATCTTCCAGTATACCACTCCAATGCGTTGTAAATTACAATATGGAGTTTATTGATGTGTACTGTGGTAATCCTGGGTCGATGCATGACTCAAGTCTATTAAGGAAGTCAGGCTTATACAAAATCATTCAAGAAAACCCATCCTGCCTGTTCGAGGATTTTCTGCTCGGTGTCTCGGCATATATGTGCCAGGAATGGCTTGTACCGCCGTTTAAAGATAATGGCTCTTTAACATCGGAACAACTTAGATTTAATTACATCCACTCATCACTAAGAGTAAAAGTAGAAAATGCTTAAGGGAAGGTTTCGCAGATTACGAGAATTCCAGAATTTAAGTCTAACATTTATTATAAAGGCCACAGTGAGCGCAATTGTTCTACATAATATATGAATATAAATAATATATCAATCTTTTACATTTCAATATTTTGTTTATCCCTACCCATCACCTTAAAATTACTACATATATTACTCATATGTACTTAAAACTATATTTTATTTCTCAACTGCTTTAACATTTATTTTTTGCTTTTTCTATTTCAACTATATCTTCATGCCTCTTTTCCTTCTTTTTAAGATGTTACATTTTCATTTTGTAATATTGACCTTTAAAACTCATTTTCCGCTTCTTAGAGGTAGGTGCCGAATTCGATGATACCTCACAATCACCGTCCTTTGTAGGTAGTACATCGACACGCAAGGGACGCCGTACTGCTCCCTATAATGATACCATCTCCTAGAGTTTATAGGCTATCTTCTGATGCTCGATAGCAAGTCGACAATCCTTATCAAACCAATCCTTTTTGGGTTAATTTTTACTTCGAGTCGCCTGGGCAGCACTGACAACCAAATTTTCGATACTTCCTATAGAGCGATCACATCATCAAAAGGGGGCTGGTTTTCATAATGCTACTGCTAACAAGATTCTGCTATAGTGCGATCCTTGACTTGTACGAAAACTACCATCTTAGATTTGCAGTCACCAATAGATGATTACTTCGTACATATTTGGCAGCCAATCGATAAGAACTTACATCTTGGATCACCTGAGACCTTCTCTTAGAAATTAACATATAGTTAATTTGACTTCGGGACTTCTTACGAGGATGTATCCATATTTTCAAGTGGATATTTTTATGAGAAAAGAATGTACTAGCCACAATGATTCATGTGCTACCGCAAAGTACATCATTCTTTCTCCATTATCGCTCGCTTTATTGTGTTGGGTGTACGGACCTATATTTTCACATAAGTCAGTATGATTTTTGCCAGCTCTAGCATTAAAATCACCAATTACTATTCTGCCGTCGAGCTCCGATATGGATCCCATCAGATCATCCAAATTCATGTAAAATGAGTCTTTATCTTTGGGTTGGTTTACATCAGTGGGCGCATGTACGCAAATAATTGTCAGGTTGGTTAGTCGCATGCAGAAACGTTAGGTTAAATTTTGGCGGTATCCATTTTTCTTTTTGTTGATATATTTAACAATTAGGTTTTTTACGGATATGGATAGCTTAGCGATCCAACCTTTGTTTAGTCGCCTCCTACGACAAGCCAAGGATGCAGTGGTGGAATTCTAAAGAAAGTGTGCTCGTTTGGGAGTCTTTTACGAAGCATGGGAGTGTCCCTAACCAGAGGGACCAATGACATCGTGATAATGCCATCGTTACTCTTTTTATTCATTTTGTATTCTCAAGGCTGGTAGAAATTCAAGTTCATCCTCGTCATTATTATTATAATTATTTTTATCACAATCTATGTTTGAATGCAATCTTTGCATTAATACTATCAAATACATTTCTTGTTTTAAATTGTACGTGTCTTTAGCGTTATGTTGCGCATTACTCACATTTATGTTAACTTCATTGCCAGAACCGTTATATTTTATGTATAATCGACTACTTTGCATCGTTTTAAATCATCCATTAACTCTTGAAGTTAAGTTGTTAGATAATTTATTCTCCATTGAGCATTTTCGGTTACAAGAGCTTCGTTTGTAATTTAAACTTATTCACTTATTTAAGAATATTTATTTTATTATTGTTTTTTCCCCTTTAAGGGCCCCCAGGGACCCTATTCTTGAATTTTGATCGAAAAAATCCACCGGTGAATATCTGTCAAATTACGTCATTTCGGTCGAAAATTTATTTTGCTGTATTCTTGAAATTCGTCGTCGAAAAATTTCGCTCAAAAAGTGAACGAATTTTTTCGTCTAGTATAAAACCTGTGAATTTGATTTTCGCGTACGTTTATCTGTCATTCTTTCAAATATATTCAAAATGTTTATGTTCTGTGTTTTTACCGTGTAAAATAAAAACGTTTTTTAATTTAATAATAGTTTTAATAGTATCCAAAATTGAAAATAATCATTAATAATTAATAAAAATACTATTGTTTACGTGTTATATAATTTTCATTTTATTGTATTGATAATTATTTTTTATATTTTTTTCATAATAAACATATTAGAAATTAAATTTCCATCATTAGTATTTTTTACTTAACTCGTTTCATAAACGAATATTTTAGTAGAGATCTCGATGTTTTAATTCTTAAAATATCGACTCACAATGTTTTGTTGTATCTTTCTACCTGCATTCAAAAGAGAATTCTTCGTTGTAGTACTGCTGGTTAATTTATAGTGTCCATTTTCGTCATAAGTAAACATTCTGTCCAACAAACCATTATTTTGTTCAGATGAAACGTTGTCCATTTTCAATGCACATGTTATGTAATGCGCTAAATCCACTAACATGACCAGTATTTATGACGTCATTTATACTTTCCTGACTGATAGTAGACTGATACATTAAAATTTAGTCCTACGTCCTGTTGGTAGCTCTCAACAGCAAAAAATCTTAAAGATGCGATTACCTATTTTATTTGGTAAGTGGTTTTCAAAATAAGTTTGTTTTTTCTTTTGACTTTTCTTAGAGCATAGACTTACTTTTTCCTCCATACTTAAAGCACTGGTTCTCAAACAACCTGGTAAATGAGGTTCTATTGAAATAATTAGCTCATCAACCATACTTTTATTTAATCTAAATTTAATTTTTAAAATTTTTTATCTTACAACTCAAAGCGAATTTGGAGTTCTTTTATAAACCGTCTTATTTATTTCTTTTGCTTGTTCTATATAGCAGAACAAGATAAAACTATTCCGAGTTCAATTAATTAATTAAATTTAATTAATATTATTCACTCACAAAAACCAAAACACTATTTTTCTCAATTTATAAAAATAAACTTAAACAAAACATAAATTTTGTTGTAAATTTATTTGAATTTTGATATACATTTATTTACCACTGTGTGAAGTTAGTAAGAATTGGAGAAAGGGAAATATAGAATTCACCTGAATTCAAGAATACGTCTTTGCATGTGCGTGAAATTTTCAGTGGATTTTTTAGACGAAAAAATTCACGGGTGAATTTTTTCGATCAAAATTCAAGAATACGGGCCCAGTTATTTAAATCACTTTATAAACATTTTTTGAAAACAATTTTTATTGTTTATATAACAAACAGATTTTTTCGTGTTTCTCGGTCAAAGCATGCTTGACTTCCAAATTTTTGGATATTAAATATAAAGTGTAGTGTGTTTTTTTTTGTTGATAATTTACGGCATCTAGTGTACTTTTTTGGGAACCTTTACTTTTTTATTAGAAGATTTTTTGAATACATTATATTCATACTTATACTTTTACTTCTATGGTACTGTAAAAACCATTTTAACAAAAAGATATAAATATAGTATATTACAGGTTCTCAGTTTAGACTCTTTATGTAAATTTCTAAATAGCGTAATATAAGCAAAATATGGGGTTTTACAAAAAGAGTAGGCATTCTTCTGTGGTGATGCCAAAATTCTGTATCAATTTTTTTTTAACCGCAAGGAAATTTATATTTAATGTTCCTTATTATTATTTTATACCATAGTAGTGTGTGAGTAGTCAAACTATTGTATTTTTACATGATTGATGAAATAAATAAATAAATAAATAACCACTTGTTTTAATCAGGAGCAATTAAAACCAATTGAAGCTAAATATGGATGGCGATTTATTTCAATTGCCCATCATGGACATCTCTTTACATTTTATTGCTAAAAATAGCAAAAACCACAATAAACGAAATATAAATAACAAAATGAATAAATTATTATTTTGAAAATAAAAGCTTTTGGTCCCAAACAAAATTTAAAATAATGATTAATTCAATTTGAAAGCTCATCAATCAAAACCCAAAATAAATAAAAGAACAAACACTCAGATTTTTTGGGTTTCAGATTATTTTATTTTTGTATTTAAAAAAAACAGCACCCAATACCAGTATTGTATAAATACACATTTATGTTTACCAAAAAGCTCAACTCTTAACAAAATCCATATGATGTATAACAGTATGAACTGTTTTGTTTAAATTGTTTGGCATATATGCACAACACTCGATGGAATAATCCAATAGTCGTATATTATGAAAAGATATTTTAACGTTAAACTTTTAGTTGAAATTATAATTTTATTTTGGCAACGTGCATGTTTTACTAGTGCGGTAAAAATATGGAAAATGTCGTTGCCAAGAGGATAAGTAATTTTAAGTTTTTTTTTGGGAGATAAAGTTACTACAACGATGAGAAGATTTGAGTATCGATAAGTTTACCATGAAATTATATATTAATGACAGATTTCATAAAAATTCTACCAAGACCCAATATATTGAGAGTTAATTACGAATAGATTATAAGTAGAAATGACTGATCACCAATATTAAAATCGTTTTACGAGTTAGTTTTAAAATCCTCATAAATTTTAGTTTAAACTGAATGAGTTGGAAGCCGACAAGACGTATACAAAATTGTACTTGGGGGTAAATTATCCAATTCGGTGTTCATAATTGATACAGCGATAATATTTTATTTCTATTAATATTTTACCTGTTAGGCTATGTCATTACGGGCAATAAAACCAGATGAAGCATTAGCTTATCTAATGGAATTCGACAAATCTGGAGATTTTTCTGTTGAAAATGATGAAAATGAATATTATTTTACTATAATTTTATTGAAATAAATAAATGAATTTGAATTGTGTCAAGATTTGATAATTAAGTTCCTTATGGGTTTTAAATTCTAATTTCTTCATGTTTGCCCTATTTCATTTATTGCTACTCAGGAATCGGTCAAACTTTCGTTCTAAGTATACTATCTGGAAATCGGGTTGAAAGGGTGCAGCAATTTTTCGAATAATTATATTATTTTATTATTATATTATTATATTATTATATTATTATATTATTATATTATTATATTATTATATTATTATATTATTATATTATTATATTATTATATTATTATATTATTATATTATTATATTATTATATTATTATATTATTATATTATTATATTATTATATTATTATATTATTATATTATTATATTATTATATTATTATATTATTATATTATTATATTATTATATTATTATATTATTATATTATTATATTATTATATTATTATATTATTATATTATTATATTATTATATTATTATATTATTATATTATTATATTATTATATTATTATATTATTATATTATTATATTATTATATTATTATATTATTATATTATTATATTATTATATTATTATATTATTATATTATTATATTATTATATTATTATATTATTATATTATTATATTATTATATTATTATATTATTATATTATTATATTATTATATTATTATATTATTATATTATTATATTATTATATTATTATATTATTATATTATTATATTATTATATTATTATATTATTATATTATTATATTATTATATTATTATATTATTATATTATTATATTATTATATTATTATATTATTATATTATTATATTATTATATTATTATATTATTATATTATTATATTATTATATTATTATATTATTATATTATTATATTATTATATTATTATATTATTATATTATTATATTATTATATTATTATATTATTATATTATTATATTATTATATTATTATATTATTATATTATTATATTATTATATTATTATATTATTATATTATTATATTATTATATTATTATATTATTATATTATTATATTATTATATTATTATATTATTATATTATTATATTATTATATTATTATATTATTATATTATTATATTATTATATTATTATATTATTATATTATTATATTATTATATTATTATATTATTATATTATTATATTATTATATTATTATATTATTATATTATTATATTATTATATTATTATATTATTATATTATTATATTATTATATTATTATATTATTATATTATTATATTATTATATTATTATATTATTATATTATTATATTATTATATTATTATATTATTATATTATTATATTATTATATTATTATATTATTATATTATTATATTATTATATTATTATATTATTATATTATTATATTATTATATTATTATATTATTATATTATTATATTATTATATTATTATATTATTATATTATTATATTATTATATTATTATATTATTATATTATTATATTATTATATTATTATATTATTATATTATTATATTATTATATTATTATATTATTATATTATTATATTATTATATTATTATATTATTATATTATTATATTATTATATTATTATATTATTATATTATTATATTATTATATTATTATATTATTATATTATTATATTATTATATTATTATATTATTATATTATTATATTATTATATTATTATATTATTATATTATTATATTATTATATTATTATATTATTATATTATTATATTATTATATTATTATATTATTATATTATTATATTATTATATTATTATATTATTATATTATTATATTATTATATTATTATATTATTATATTATTATATTATTATATTATTATATTATTATATTATTATATTATTATATTATTATATTATTATATTATTATATTATTATATTATTATATTATTATATTATTATATTATTATATTATTATATTATTATATTATTATATTATTATATTATTATATTATTATATTATTATATTATTATATTATTATATTATTATATTATTATATTATTATATTATTATATTATTATATTATTATATTATTATATTATTATATTATTATATTATTATATTATTATATTATTATATTATTATATTATTATATTATTATATTATTATATTATTATATTATTATATTATTATATTATTATATTATTATATTATTATATTATTATATTATTATATTATTATATTATTATATTATTATATTATTATATTATTATATTATTATATTATTATATTATTATATTATTATATTATTATATTATTATATTATTATATTATTATATTATTATATTATTATATTATTATATTATTATATTATTATATTATTATATTATTATATTATTATATTATTATATTATTATATTATTATATTATTATATTATTATATTATTATATTATTATATTATTATATTATTATATTATTATATTATTATATTATTATATTATTATATTATTATATTATTATATTATTATATTATTATATTATTATATTATTATATTATTATATTATTATATTATTATATTATTATATTATTATATTATTATATTATTATATTATTATATTATTATATTATTATATTATTATATTATTATATTATTATATTATTATATTATTATATTATTATATTATTATATTATTATATTATTATATTATTATATTATTATATTATTATATTATTATATTATTATATTATTATATTATTATATTATTATATTATTATATTATTATATTATTATATTATTATATTATTATATTATTATATTATTATATTATTATATTATTATATTATTATATTATTATATTATTATATTATTATATTATTATATTATTATATTATTATATTATTATATTATTATATTATTATATTATTATATTATTATATTATTATATTATTATATTATTATATTATTATATTATTATATTATTATATTATTATATTATTATATTATTATATTATTATATTATTATATTATTATATTATTATATTATTATATTATTATATTATTATATTATTATATTATTATATTATTATATTATTATATTATTATATTATTATATTATTATATTATTATATTATTATATTATTATATTATTATATTATTATATTATTATATTATTATATTATTATATTATTATATTATTATATTATTATATTATTATATTATTATATTATTATATTATTATATTATTATATTATTATATTATTATATTATTATATTATTATATTATTATATTATTATATTATTATATTATTATATTATTATATTATTATATTATTATATTATTATATTATTATATTATTATATTATTATATTATTATATTATTATATTATTATATTATTATATTATTATATTATTATATTATTATATTATTATATTATTATATTATTATATTATTATATTATTATATTATTATATTATTATATTATTATATTATTATATTATTATATTATTATATTATTATATTATTATATTATTATATTATTATATTATTATATTATTATATTATTATATTATTATATTATTATATTATTATATTATTATATTATTATATTATTATATTATTATATTATTATATTATTATATTATTATATTATTATATTATTATATTATTATATTATTATATTATTATATTATTATATTATTATATTATTATATTATTATATTATTATATTATTATATTATTATATTATTATATTATTATATTATTATATTATTATATTATTATATTATTATATTATTATATTATTATATTATTATATTATTATATTATTATATTATTATATTATTATATTATTATATTATTATATTATTATTATTATATTATTATATTATTATATTATTATATTATTATATTATTATATTATTATATTATTATATTATTATATTATTATATTATTATATTATTATATTATTATATTATTATATTATTATATTATTATATTATTATATTATTATATTATTATATTATTATATTATTATATTATTATATTATTATATTATTATATTATTATATTATTATATTATTATATTATTATATTATTATATTATTATATTATTATATTATTATATTATTATATTATTATATTATTATATTATTATATTATTATATTATTATATTATTATATTATTATATTATTATATTATTATATTATTATATTATTATATTATTATATTATTATATTATTATATTATTATATTATTATATTATTATATTATTATATTATTATATTATTATATTATTATATTATTATATTATTATATTATTATATTATTATATTATTATATTATTATATTATTATATTATTATATTATTATATTATTATATTATTATATTATTATATTATTATATTATTATATTATTATATTATTATATTATTATATTATTATATTATTATATTATTATATTATTATATTATTATATTATTATATTATTATATTATTATATTATTATATTATTATATTATTATATTATTATATTATTATATTATTATATTATTATATTATTATATTATTATATTATTATATTATTATATTATTATATTATTATATTATTATATTATTATATTATTATATTATTATATTATTATATTATTATATTATTATATTATTATATTATTATATTATTATATTATTATATTATTATATTATTATATTATTATATTATTATATTATTATATTATTATATTATTATATTATTATATTATTATATTATTATATTATTATATTATTATATTATTATATTATTATATTATTATATTATTATATTATTATATTATTATATTATTATATTATTATATTATTATATTATTATATTATTATATTATTATATTATTATATTATTATATTATTATATTATTATATTATTATATTATTATATTATTATATTATTATATTATTATATTATTATATTATTATATTATTATATTATTATATTATTATATTATTATATTATTATATTATTATATTATTATATTATTATATTATTATATTATTATATTATTATATTATTATATTATTATATTATTATATTATTATATTATTATATTATTATATTATTATATTATTATATTATTATATTATTATATTATTATATTATTATATTATTATATTATTATATTATTATATTATTATATTATTATATTATTATATTATTATATTATTATATTATTATATTATTATATTATTATATTATTATATTATTATATTATTATATTATTATATTATTATATTATTATATTATTATATTATTATATTATTATATTATTATATTATTATATTATTATATTATTATATTATTATATTATTATATTATTATATTATTATATTATTATATTATTATATTATTATATTATTATATTATTATATTATTATATTATTATATTATTATATTATTATATTATTATATTATTATATTATTATATTATTATATTATTATATTATTATATTATTATATTATTATATTATTATATTATTATATTATTATATTATTATATTATTATATTATTATATTATTATATTATTATATTATTATATTATTATATTATTATATTATTATATTATTATATTATTATATTATTATATTATTATATTATTATATTATTATATTATTATATTATTATATTATTATATTATTATATTATTATATTATTATATTATTATATTATTATATTATTATATTATTATATTATTATATTATTATATTATTATATTATTATATTATTATATTATTATATTATTATATTATTATATTATTATATTATTATATTATTATATTATTATATTATTATATTATTATATTATTATATTATTATATTATTATATTATTATATTATTATATTATTATATTATTATATTATTATATTATTATATTATTATATTATTATATTATTATATTATTATATTATTATATTATTATATTATTATATTATTATATTATTATATTATTATATTATTATATTATTATATTATTATATTATTATATTATTATATTATTATATTATTATATTATTATATTATTATATTATTATATTATTATATTATTATATTATTATATTATTATATTATTATATTATTATATTATTATATTATTATATTATTATATTATTATATTATTATATTATTATATTATTATATTATTATATTATTATATTATTATATTATTATATTATTATATTATTATATTATTATATTATTATATTATTATATTATTATATTATTATATTATTATATTATTATATTATTATATTATTATATTATTATATTATTATATTATTATATTATTATATTATTATATTATTATATTATTATATTATTATATTATTATATTATTATATTATTATATTATTATATTATTATATTATTATATTATTATATTATTATATTATTATATTATTATATTATTATATTATTATATTATTATATTATTATATTATTATATTATTATATTATTATATTATTATATTATTATATTATTATATTATTATATTATTATATTATTATATTATTATATTATTATATTATTATATTATTATATTATTATATTATTATATTATTATATTATTATATTATTATATTATTATATTATTATATTATTATATTATTATATTATTATATTATTATATTATTATATTATTATATTATTATATTATTATATTATTATATTATTATATTATTATATTATTATATTATTATATTATTATATTATTATATTATTATATTATTATATTATTATATTATTATATTATTATATTATTATATTATTATATTATTATATTATTATATTATTATATTATTATATTATTATATTATTATATTATTATATTATTATATTATTATATTATTATATTATTATATTATTATATTATTATATTATTATATTATTATATTATTATATTATTATATTATTATATTATTATATTATTATATTATTATATTATAATATTATTATATTAATAATTTTAAGCATCATATTAGAATAAAATAAATCTAGGGCACCTGAACAAATCTAGGGCACCTGTTCTTCAATGCCCTAAAAATGCGTCTGAGCTCCTATGACACGTAATATTTTTAAAAATTTAGAAGTGGCAAATAAATCAGTTAATTTATATACGAAGCCATTTGACGAATCTCTGTACAAACTTATAAGCTCATATTTTAAATATTTTGCGCCGTTAGAATTTTTACTATGACGTAATTATTTCGTATTTTCTAATTATAATTTCATTTTAAAAATATCATTATAATTTATTTTTCCTACTAACGAGACATTTACGTTATATTTTTTAAATGTTAGCAAATTTTAAAACTAATCAATGGCACAGAAGCTACAAATTCTGTTGGTCAACGAACAAAATCCAACTCTCGAAACCTAGACCACCGTGTAAAAAACGGTAGTGCCTTTTTAAAACCGTAAGAAATCCAAAACAGCTGTAGTACATGACATTTTGGATATCGGCGATAAGGTAAAACAACTTTCGTTAAAGCAATACTTGAAATTGTGTTTGATTGCAAATAGTTTTATTTGAAATTAACTCATAAAAATATTTAATTCTAAATCATTTTGTCTTAAAAATATAAATTTTATTACTCTAAGTATGGTGAGCAATATTTTCTAAAACTACTTTATAGCTTGTTCAAAATGAATATATTTCGATCATAAAATGTACAAGTATCTTATTCTTGAATAATAAAACAAACAAAAAAAAAACTACCCACATAAATTATTACGATGACCATTATCGACGGCCAATATATTATAATGAAAACTTCTTAGTCAGGCAAAGCACAATAATTTCAAAATGTCTTACTAACACGAACACACTCAATTATTCACTCAAACATTAAATCATCAGCAGCACACCACACTGTATCAGTATACCGATACATATCACTAATCATTTTTCACCTAAGGCCTTTTCCTTAAGCAGTATCCATTTAACTTTGATCTTAAGCTTCATGTTCAAATTTAATGTCTATAAAGAAAGGACACCTGACAAAGGAAAACATATTTTTATCTATTCTAATTTATGATGGAAATAATATTTTTTTTGGTTTTCTTATCTATAATCTGTAGAATTTATATTCTTTCTTCAAGTTATATAAAATCTTTCCACATTTTATTATATATCCTCGTATGTATACATACAAACGAAAACATTTTTATGATCAATTTTTTTGTTACCGAAGAAATATCTATCACACAGTACGTAGTTAGGGATTTTTTTTTTAAATTTATACTTTATACATCATAAAAGGACATTATGAGGAGATAGCTTATGAAATAAATTATATAATATTTGGATTTACATTGCCGTATATAAAAACTGTTGGTTGTTACGATTATACAATTTTATAAATAAGTCAGAGGTGGACAAACTTGTAAATTGTAACTGTAAGGAGTTGCATTAACAATTTCGCCTAGGTTGTCGGTAATACAATTACTTTACATACATATTTTCTCTGCTCGAAATTAATATTTCAATACAATTGAGGAAGTTGTTGCAATGCAACCGTTATTTAAAAAACATAACAAATACTCTTTTAATGACCCAATTTTAAATGTTAATTTATCAGGATCATTTTAGGATTCTCCTGAATCACAGTTTAAATGTAACCCAACTGATTGTCATACTGATTTTTTGATTTTAAATTTGTTTTAATATTTGGGTATCCGCTTGGATTCGAACGTAAACTGGAGAACACAAGTCGCCAATGTAAAAAAATACCTATCATCCGCTCCATGAAATCTTTATCTTCTCTGCAATGTAAGACGTTTTCGGTCCTTAAAACGGAATCACTCATTTGTTAGAGCAATTACAGAATAATGGGAAAGCTGTTGCATTTTTACTGTAAACCGGATCTATACTGTAAAAATACTGATTTTACGAACCATTTAAAAAACTAGATTATCATCTTGTAGCCTTTATGCAAGAACTACACCTTCTGGCATTCTGGCCATTGCAGCATTTATAAGTGTAAAATATATTAAAAATGTTTTTAAGTAAAATGGACAACAGAATGTGAGATTTGATTCTCGTTACAATTTTCGAATGAATACTCAGAATATCTATGTAATTTTTAAATTTTATCAGACCATTTTCTCCACTCTTTTTCAGTTGGGGTACCTACTTTCTTCAATGTATTGCCTATTCCTATAAGACATCAAATTTTAGACGTGAAGCCCCTTAACTAGTTCGTTCACTAGTTATGGAGGTATTTTAATTTTTTATTTAGATCGGATCGCCATTAGGTCAATTGTTCTTCTCTGTAAGTGCCTTACTGCGTTTTTGTTGTTCAGAATCCTACGCACCTCCGCTTTTGTATGTTTAGCAATAAGCACCCCATGCATCACTGCGTGTGTTTTAATTTCTTCATCAACCGTCTCTATCTTCAGATCCCAAAACAGGTTATCATTCCTTATGTAAAATGGAGTATTAACTATACAACATAGCAATATGTTTTGAAAAGTTTGTATTATTTGCATGTTTGTATTTTTCGTACTAAGTGTATTCCGTTAGTCCATATGGGTTTAGTACCTGTTATTCAGTAACAACTTGTTTTATACTGACAATCAGTTCAATTTCATCAGTGTGTTTTCCACACTAAGCAATACATTTTACTTATTTTAATATTAAGTTCTTCTTTCTTGTTTATAAAGTTTTTTTTTCATCTGAGCCATGAATCTAATATCAAGTACTCAGATGTATTTGCGTAAAGAATCTGCCGTTAATAAATATAGGCCCCCGACAAATTTTTAAATTCGTGAAGTTTACATGTGTGGATTTGGTTTTATAAGCCCGATTCGCCACATTTTTGTCCATTTATACTTATTTTATCAAAGGCTTTTTTTCATTTAGCTGTAGAATCCTCGATGTTGTAACCAATAGCCAGTATAGCAGAATCGTCAGCAAATGTGATTATCCATCACAAAACTACCTGCTATATACAAGGTAAGTCTCTTGTATATAGCAGGTAGAGTACAAGTCCTTAGACACTACCTTGTATTTTAAATATTTTTTTCTACCTTATATTTTTAATCTTTCAATCAATTTCGAAATCGCCGGAAGAAGTGAGATTGGTTGGTATGATTTTATGATGTTCGGTGGCTTATCCGTTTTTTGAACTATTATTACTTCTGCTACTTTCCACTGCCGCATTAATGATATGCAGTAACTTGTGCATAGCAATTCCAGGCAGCTCTGTAATTATTTCCTCTATTATCAGGGCATACCCTAAAGTTTTTGTGGATTTTAAATTGTTAATTTCCGTTTTTAGTTCTTTCAGGGTTACATCTTTTATATCCAGATAATCATTACTTCTAGTCAAGAGTTTCTTCCAAGTGTACAGCAAATAAATCAGCTTTTTATTTTGTCTTCTAGTTCGTCGATTGTTTTGATTGAAGGAATTTGCATTTTGGATCGTTTTATTCTTTTTGCTGCCTTCCAAGCGAGTATCTTGTTTAGGACGGTTTAGTCTTGCAAACACGACTCCATTTTTCGTGCTTTTCTTCTTTCCTGCAGTAGATCCCTTACTTCTATAGGGTTTATTAATGATTTTCCTTTCCTGGATACTATTCTTGGGGTCTTTTCTCAAGCTGTCATTTGTATAACATCTAGAAGTCTATCCAAATCAACTTCTATTTCATTTTGCTTTTGATTGGCACATGAAGTTCTGTCACTATTTTCTTAAACAATAACCAATTCGTTTTACTATTTGTGAGTTGGACGGATTTCTTTGAAATAGAGATGAATTGGCCACGCGCTAACGAAATCACTGAATGATGCCACAAGGAGAGCTCTGGAGTGTAAACCAATTAATTTCTTTGGGATGCCCATTTCACAAAGTGCCTTCCATATTGCATTCCAGTGTATTGTGTCAAATGCTCGCTCGAATCCACGAAGAGAAGGTACAGTAATTAATTCTATTCATTAGAATGCTCTATGATGATGTGTGTTATATTGATATGATCACTGCAACTTCGTCTTTATCTGAAGTCAGCTTGCTCGTTCCTAAGCTTCGACTATTGTCGGTGAAATTCTATCCAGAATGATCATTGCCAATATCTTTATACTTGTGATGAGGAGGGATATACTACACCAATTTTTGAATTCTTTTAGGTCACCTTTCTTGGGAATTGTTATGGTCAAGCCTTATTTCTGATAGTATTGGTGTTAAAAAACTCGCAGTTATGGATAAGTCCCCTTTGAATATTTCAGGGTGGAATATTTCAGGGAAGAATGAATTTTACACCGATAAAATTTGAGAGGTCGATCAGTCGCCCGCGGTCACCTTCTTGGTTACCACAGATAAATGTAGGTATATATATATATATAT
This sequence comes from Tipula confusa, assembly GCA_963556175.1. Lineage (NCBI taxonomy): Eukaryota > Metazoa > Arthropoda > Insecta > Diptera > Tipulidae > Tipula > Tipula confusa. Next base: position 128,585,809 of record OY744476.1, on the reverse strand, counting down.
ATATATATATATATATATATATATATATATATATATATATATATATATATATATATATATATTATTTATTTTTTATTTTATTTATTCTTATAACCATAGACAAGGATCGAATACCGCATAGATATTTAGTGTGGATGGATAAATGGAAAAAAATTGTTTATCTAGCTTAAAAAAAAAGTAAATAAATAAGAAAAGTAAATTTATACGGTTAGGTAATTTAATAATGTTGAATGAGTTTCTGGTTAAAGCAAAAATTGTGGAAACTAAAATATATTTTCCTATCTTTTATTTGTTGATATTTATGTGTATACAAGTAATATAAATAATAGAACAACAAGCTTTTTATGTTTGTGTTCAGATTTAACGCCAAAAAATAAATAAAATAGCTAACACCATGAAATATAGATTTTTATCTATTCAGGCTTATCAAAAGATAGGGCGTAATGGATTTTTTTTTATATATAACATTTTAAATAAATAAACAATAATATTTCCATTAAACTGTCACAAAACACCTGTGCGCTTGACGTAGGGTACTAATATTTTTTGTTAGGTTAAGTCATTTTTTATAATTCTTTTGTGCGTCTGCTATAAATATTATTAATTAAATAAATAAATTTTAATATTTTTGCGGTACAGACGTGGATAACGAATTTAAAGAGGTTTTTGGTTTAAGAAAAGTTTTGACTTTAAAAATTAAAATAAGAGATATTAAAGATATTAAGCTAAGGTAGTAGATAAAAGCTATATTAAAATCTATAAAACGTCAAAATTGTTCTAAATTAACACAATTTTTCGAAAAAGGGATTTTGTCAGTGTATTTATATGCAAAATTAATAATCCGGCAACAAATAAACGATACTATCGCTGGATTAGTTAAGATTGTAGCGACCATCGCTACACACACAATTAAAAATTATTCAGATATTTCGTGCAAATCCATATAATTCGCTAACGCTACATGTACGCTGTACATAAATATATATAGAGCGTAAAGTAGCTATTACACATAGCACTCGGTAGCCATGGCCTGATGAGATGACAAATAATTTTTAACAAAATCCTCATCAGATCGAAACTGAGCTTTGCTTCGCACAAAATCTACATCTGAATAATCAAAATAATGACGTCAACCGCCGTCGTTATAAGATTAAATCAATATTTTTTGTAAATACTCTTCATTGGAAAAAAAAAATTATAAACTCACCTTAGACACGGATAATAAGAAAAGTTATGTAAAGATAACTTGGCTAGGTTTTGAACATGTTTCATAGAGATTATTGAACCAACCCTCTGCTATCGTCACGGTTAAACAATTATTAAATTGTTTATTGAGGCTTATTATGGTTTGATATCGAATAAGTTAATTTATGAAGTTGGCGATGTTGTAAAAATTATTCAAATTTTAAATTAAAGAAAGAACTTAAATAAAGTAAAACAGTTATAAGATGTACGGTACCACAAGTACATAAACTTAATGAGTTATTTAAAAAGGCCAGTACGATACTAGTCTTATTCACAACAAAGAGAACAAAACGTTTCGTTTAAATTATAAGCTCAAGTTTATTTTTCAAATGAAATTGCATAATGAAATACTAGCAGATGTTTAAATAAAAAATATTCATAAGTCGAGGTTTTATTTTAATAATATAAATTAGCTTTACGTTGTTCCTATGACGTATTGGACGTATCGATCATAAAACGGTTAATTCAATTGATTTGTAATGTTTAATCAATTTTTTAAAAATCTAATTTATATTATAATTTTATATTTTTAACGATGTAATAAATTAATTGATTGTAAATTCTAGGCAAATCTAATCCAATTTATTACAGCATACGGCTTGCAGAAATTATATTATTATATAATGGATTAATTATTTATAATTTTAAGATGAAAATTAATTTAATTTATTACAGTCTACGGCTGGAGAAATTAGCCCATTAGATTTTGGTTTTAGGGAATTTTTTTGAATGATTACAGTTGAATGGTGGCACACTGGAGATGCTGATAAGAGATGACTGAATACAGAAAAAAGAATGCAGAGCAGTTCAAATAAAATTGTGATTGTCTACTTATTTTGAATATTGGCTACTGAGAAACCGGACCAATTTTGTCATTCCTGACATACCTTTCCTTTCCCTACACTACAAAAATAGAATAGAATTGAGCAGCACTGCTCATGAGGTGTCTGAAACCGGTCGAACATTGGTTCGGAAACAATGGTTGATTTACACATAACTATATTATTTAGCAAGTGACGTGTATATTCGTGCCGAAATTAATTTTATCAAATTAAAATAAAACCAGAACTAACACTATAGAAAAAACAAAAATTACACGCAACATGATTCGAAATTAATTCATCAAAATCATACACAGTATACACACAGCAGTAAATGCTTTACTATGGTAAAGTACACATAAATATTTCCTCTACTATTTATTTATTTTATTATGAACACACCAACACTTAATATACACAAATTCAAAAAATCTTTGTATGCATCACGATACTTAATAATATAAATGTTTAGTATTTTTCTTCCTTCGAAACATAAACAAAAAATAAATTTCTATGAGTACAGTAAGTAAGGATGTCAGCCCCCATGTGATCCCCAAATATATTTTAGTTTACACGTAAAAATAATTTTCTTAGCTGGCTGTACTGTATCATACTTAACATAATTTGTGTTGTTGTGTGTATCCTTTATTCACATGAATTAATTGTTCGGTTAAACATAAAAATAAAGTTTCCTGTTTTGTAAGGTTTTCAGACTTTTTGTTTTTCTTTTATGGAAATTTGTGGTGGCAAATTAATTTTATGTGATTTAAAAAAAAAACACACAAACAAAAAAAAGATTTATACAACGAGTGTAAAGTTTAAGTAGTACCTACGTAGATTAGTACATTTTTGCTATTTGTAGTTTTTTTATAACTTTAAGATTATTTTGTGTTACTATTTGTTAGTACATAATTTAGATACACAGTAACATACATATTCAATGTTAAAATTAATTTCTTACATCTTTGCGACACAATATAAACATATCTTACTTTATGATTTATTGAATTTTAAGTAGATTGGGTTTTCCAATAGGTACAATTTAGTATTCAAGTTAAATTTACAATTCATATGGTTATAAAGAACCAGAATTATGTTTATGTCGGGATTTATTTTATCTCCTAGCTATAACCACCCACCATCTAGCAAGCAAAAAAATGGAACAACTTCGGCAAAGTGGAATGACATCTCACAGCAAATTGTTTTATTATTAAATTTTAATGAAGCAACAGCAGAATTACAGCCAGCCAGATTACCAGAAATTCTATTGCGGGTTGAAAAAATGAGATTACTTGTGAAGATATATAGTGATTGTAAGACTATAATGTTATTTAAACTATAGGTATGCAAAGATTTTCACATAGTGAAAAATAAACGACAGGCTAATGGAACCGAGCTAAATGTAGATTTAGAAACAGCATTAGAATTCTAAAATACACCTATTACACCTATTTAACATAATATATGCATGACTGTATAACTGATATTTATAAAATATATTTTTATATGCATTTATGGTATGGTGGAAATGTAATTGAAACAAAAGTGAAGACAATACCAGTGTTTCGTTGACGACTGATTTGATCCAGAGCATGTACTAAGAAGAGAAACAAAAATACAAATTGATTTTTGAGATCACCAATTGTGATCTAGAAATTGGGGTCAATCTGCGTTTTTGCTTTTTATGTAATTTGTGATCTGATTTGGCTCATTGGTGAACTAATAATGTAGTTTATAATAAAATTTCGAAATATTTGAATGGCCGATCTGCGGAATAAGACATTTCCAAAACAACTAAATTCGGTCGATATTTCAGACAGCATTATTTCGAGCTCCCTCGAAATGATACTCTTTTCTAAGAAATATGTGAAATAAATGGTTTTTTGTTCTTAATGTTGTATGTTGGAGATACGTACATGTAAAGTTTAGTATGGACATTGCATAAATAAGTGTATATAGGTTATAATAAATCTTATATGATTATTGGGATGTAAAATGTTAATTTAAAAATAATAACCTCAAGATGATATTTATATTTTAGACTGCTCTAAAATATTTGTTAGATTTTTCTTATTTTTCAATTAAAAACCAATTGTTGCAACAACTATTTTATAAAAAAATATTAAACTTTCTTTAATTTAATGTCTGAGAAAATTCCATTTGGTAATTAATTTTTAGCTGAAAAATAACAAATGTTTTATTATTCTCATAAAACATGATGGATGGATGGTTAAAATTTAGTTAACTGTGATATATTCGGATGTGATAAATGAGCCATAGCTGTTCCATTTAAGATTTAGTAGACAGAATTTAAGGGAAAAATCAAGACAAGATCATTATGAAGCTCACGCTGCTTTACAGAGAACGATTTTACGTATTTGTGATTTACACAAGTTATAATTTTAGTACAAATTTACCTTGCATTTCGTAACAAACTTTAGGTAAATATTCAGGTTTAGAGGGGTAAAACCACTGGTTTACTGGTAACAAAACAAAATGATAATTTGAACATTTTTTTCGAAACTTATTTTAGTAATTATAATAATTAATAATAATTTTATTCTCGTGTCTGATTTTTTTTTTTTTTTTGAAAACAATAACAACTACTTATTACAGTTTTTTCTTACAATTTATCAACCTTTTTACCATGGTAAATGGCATGAGTGAGTATGGCACGCAGTCTTGACTGATTGATTGATTTAGAATGTACGGCCAAGCATTAAGCAGGATCTCCCGAAGTTGGCCGGTCCCAACGTAAATCCGTTTTTACATATACTTGAAAGGATAAGACAGGATACTAGTAAAATTATTGAGATCGAATCGGTTCCACACATCTTGGCGGCCAATAGTTAGTAAAATTTTTGGGATAGGGAGAGGAAAGGTTTGTCAGTATTGACAGAATTGGCTTAGTTTCCCGGTAGCAAATATTCAAACTACTGTTAGCATAAGACAATCACAATGATAATCCACTGTAATGCATTCTGTCATCTCTTGTAAGCATCTGCAGTGTGCCAACATTCAACTGTCATCTGCAATGTTTCTCTGAAAAATAAAAATCTATTAATGGCCTAATTTCTCAAAGCCGTAAGCTGTAACAAATTGGATTAAACCATTAAAATCAATTGAATTAACCGTTTTATGATCAATACCAATCCACTTTGAGTATGGCACACAGCCAGAGTATAAAATTATACTTTATAGATAATGAACGCTCGTATCACTTGATTACGATCAATAATGACGATAAACACAACAATTACCCGCTGTTAGCAAGACCATCGTCTACGCCAGTCATAATATAGTAACGCAATGGATGGAGCAACGCAATGTTCAAATATAGATAGTGAAAAGGAAGCTCCAATCATGCGCCCTCAAATAAGCTGGCCACGACGAAAAGAAAACTCAAAAAAAAAAAAACAAAAAAAAAATAGGAACAAAAATTAGTCTTTCTAGCTCTTTTTGTATCGTAATCCTTAATAACATTTGGTTAAAATTGTTTAAGTCAGTGAAAAAATGGGCTTATTAAATCAAAAACAAACTAAATCAAACAGTTTTAAACCAAATAAGAGATTAGTTTTACAAAAATGCGTTACGTGTTGTCCTTAAGGAAATATTGTTTCTAATTTAGAAACAATATACTCGTAGTTAGTTGAATGTCCAAAGAAATTGTACCTCATTATTTTTTACTAGTTCTTATGAATTGTGAAACCATACAGGTAGATAGAACCATGGTTGGTAGGAAATTATCTCCTGACAAACTACATCCAACCGATTCAACTGTTAAGTTACCTGTTTCGGGAAGCAATGCTAAATATTTTGCGTAATTTTTAACAAATTGTGCACAACCTATAGACACCATATTGAAATTACAAAATAAATAAATCGAAATAAAAGTGTCGTCCTTACAAAATTTGGTAATAAAAATGCCATAAAATAAAAAAGTACCTTACCCATTTAAAATGGAACAATAAAATCAATACTTTAAATCTATTGTTAAATTTTATGTCTTTAACTTGGTGTGCATGTTTCTTTTTGTTGAAATCCGACAACAAGTTAAATTATTTAGCCACCAACCGACGAAAATTTTATTACAAATCACCCAAAAACATAAAAATCTCGTAACATTAAAATTCTTATCAATCTACCTTTATCAATCTTGACAAGAAAGTAAAAGAACGTTTATGTGTATATAGCAAAAAAAATCCAACTAACATATCGTTGATTCATGATACGAGTCTATAATATATTATACATTTTACAGCTGGGTTACCCTAAAGAATCGATTCGAAAATTTGAGTGTGAAAAACTCATTGATTTTTATTTTTCCTTTTTATGTATTCCAGTGGCGGTGTGTGTGTGTTCAAGGGAAATCTAACAGTCATGTTACAAATTAAGAAATTCGCCTTATTTATTTATTTTATATTTATAATACAATTTTAAATATTCGCAACACATCTTTGTAATCCCAGAGTTATCCAATTTTATAAATTTTTTTTTTTTTTCTAAAATATGTTTTCCATCGAATATTGCGTTTTTCTATAAATATTTTCACATTTAACAATTCTGTTGTTTGTACATCGATATAATATGGCGTGAGAGTATAGCTAACATATATTATGTGCCTTGAAGGTTTTCCGGAAAACAAATCAACACATAAATGAAATTTTTAACATGTAGTTTTCCAATTTTTTTTTTTAGTTTATTTTTTATTTTTGTGTGTGTTTAAATCACTTTTAATAAATATTTTTTTCCAACAAAGTTGTTATTATTAAGAATTCTAAGTAGTTAGAATATGTATGTAAAAAGCAGATGATGAAAATGGTAAACATTTTTCATACTTTATATATGCGTACATGTTTATGCGATTTACATAAACAGGCCATTTTTAATAATAACATGTAGAACGTTTGGGTTTACATTTAACATTATATTTGTTATGTATGTATGTATGTATGGCGATTTAAGGTTGAAATTTGTGCTGATGAATGGCTTCTCAATTTTACGAACATTTAATCATTTTGTTATTGTATTAATATACAGAGCAAACTAGTTGGTATCTAAACATTTTAATAGTAGGGCAAATAAAAAATTTCAATGTTACTAGCCCATTTTCAGAAAGCACGGTTCACGAGGTTAATATTACTTTTGATACTTTGGATGTTTTGGCCAAATTTACCGTCATATTATCAAAATACGTTTAAAAAGAAATGTGGTTAGCTTTAAAAATAAAATAAACGGTAACCAGAATTTAAGTCAAGTTCTCTCATCGATAACAGTCTCATATAGTCTTTGCCTCAGAGGTGCAATTTGTATAATTTATCCTGCGATAAATATTTTTTCTTTTAGTTCACATTTTTTTGTGTTATCTTGAGAATAGAATGGGGCACTTCGGAGGTATAAGTATGGTTTACCATATTTACTCTTGTAGTTTTACTATTCTTCTAATTAACGGAATTTGTTATATTTTTAATCGTATACTGATTTTAAACTTATTTGTCTAGACATACTTATTTGCCGCAATCTTGAATAGAACGTGAAACCAATTCGAAACGATTCCACTTACTTATTTTGACAAAGTGATAAAAAAATTGAAAAATTGTTAAATATATTAAAGCGAAATAACAGTACCATTATACCAGCGTTCAAATTGAAAGTAAAAATAAAGAACGTAATATATACCAAATAATATAATATACTATAATATTTTATTCTGTTCTTTAACGAACAGTATAATATATTATAATATATTTTATTTTTTGGTATAAACATATACGTTCTTTATTTTAACTTCCAATTTGAACGCTGGTATAATGTTACTGTAATTTCGTTTTGTGACGTGGCGTCATATCCCATTTTAATTACAAATATCTCTCTTGATGATACACTTTAGCTATTTTATAACAATGTACATTTTTACAATTTTATTTTGATATAATTTATACACTAGACCTGCAAAATTAAGATAGTTACGATTTGTATTTCTAAATTCAAGTTACCGGTTTTGAAAAATCTAAAAGAACTTTTTTTTTGAAAAAAATTTTGTTTAAAAATTGAGAGTTCTGTTTTGGATTTTAAAGAAATCTAGTCAATTTTTGTTTTGCAATTTAGAGTTGGATTTCATGTTTGGGCGTGATAGAACGTAGTAATGGTTATACAAATAAATAAATATATGTACTATATATAATTATAAAAAGGAAAAACCTACGTGAGGTCTATAGAGCGCGGGGGCCATTCGATGGCACCTCTTCGTCCAATCCATTTGGAAATTTTTCATTTAGGTAAGCTCTCACATCACGATGATAGTGAGGAGGTGCTCCATCTTGCTGAAAATAAAAGTCTGTGCCATCCCCAAACTGTTCAAGAATACCTGGCAAGACATATTCCCGTATCAAATTCAAATAAATGGCACCAGTCACAGTGTTATCAAAAAAGAATGGCCCAATTAAACCCCGCTCTGACAATCCACACCACAACTGAACTCCTAGTAAATTTAAATTATGTTCCTCTGTAACGTGAGGATTCTTTGGTGCCCAGTAGCTGCAATTGTGGCGGTTGATCGAGCCGTTTAATTTAAATGAAGCCTCATCACTCCAAATAATTTTATGTGAAAACTCTACGTCCTCTGCACATTTCGCCAAAAACCATTCACAATGCTGGCGAACAGATTTTCTAGAAGTTTCGCGATATGTTTCAAGCAGTTCTTCTTCTCTTGCGGTGCTTTTGGATGCCCGTGGTCTCCCAGAACGCTGTTTGTGGACATTTTGAATAGTCCCGTCTCTTTCAAATTTATCACTGATGCGAGCAATGGTGAGTCTTGTAGGTGAATCTATATGAAATTCCCTTCTAAACTGTGCACAATGTTTTCAAACTTAAGGTAGCACTTTAAAATAAATTTACGTTTTACAAAGTCTAGTCTAATCTCCGACATGATTATAAATGTGAATTACTCTAAATAAAAACAAATTATATTAGTTAGAATAAGGTACTAAAGTGTGTATACATTTTTTTGGGACACTCTGTATATATAAAAATTAATCAACGATCATCTTCTCCCAACCGAATTAGTTAGTCGGTGTCGAAGCTCCCATTCGCTGGGTAACAATTAAGAAGTCTAAATCGGACACGTCTGGTTTGGAGAGTGAATTTAAAATTTTATAACGTGTTTTCCCTTTCATTTTCGAGAACCAGTTTTAACGAACGTAATTTTGATTTTTTTGTATTTTCTTTTAGAATATATTTAATGTTTTTGTAACTTACTTAGCATCAAACTCTCCTGTGTTATACAAACCGTATTGAGTACATATACTAGTGTATCGTATTTTTTATACTGTGTTTGTATTGTAAGTGTCAGTATAGGGTGGCGAATATTGTGTAAAAGAAATAAACAAGTAAACCAAATAATGTTGAGTTCCCAATTTTTTTATATGAAGTTTTGATATTACCAAAGCCATCTTCAATCCCCTATAAGAAGCCCAAATGTACTCATACATAAGCTGTAAAAAATGAGAAAATGTTACCTGTTGAATTTATTTGTGTGATTATCTCGTTGTTTATATACGATTGTGAATACAGTGTAGAAAAAATAACAAAACAGTAAATAGGAAGTATAAAAAATGAGCGAACTCGTAATTTTGTTTTTGTTTTATTTCAACTGTTTGTTTTTATATTTGGAAAATAGAGAATAATAAAATAATACGCTCTCACTATGAGTAGGGTGACCATCCGTCCTAGTTTCCGAGGACATGTCTTTGTTTCAAGACGTTCTCGCGGGGTTTTAAAAAATATCCTAGTATAATCTAGATTTCAATATTTTGTTTATTAATGGGTTTTCTGTATCGTTTAAATATTATAACCGATATATTATAGAATTTATATGTAGAATATAACTTATTAAATATATTGACCTATTTTATTTGCATAACTCAAATGGAAATCCATGGAAATCGTACCTAATTGTTTCATGCTAAAAAAGCTATAAACGGAACATGTTTCTTGAGTCGTACTGTCATGAAGCAACAAATATGTGTTTAAATGAAATTTGCCAAATTTTCAATGCACTTAACTTTTAAATAGTGCATAATATATTTAAGTATTATTTAATACTTAAATATATTATGCACTATTTAAAAGTTAAGTACATTGAACACATCACTATTTTGATTTGTAAATATTTACTTAAGATTTAATTAATTTCTATAGTCAGTATTCGACAGCATGAGCATGGAAAACAGAAAGTGCATAGTATCCGAAGGGTTACTAAAGGAATATCTAGCATTTAAAAAATGAAAACATAAATATGAATCTATATGTACTGTTTGCAACAGCAATATTTCTGCTAAAAATAAAGGTCGACTTGAATTGCAGGAACATCTAAATACGGCAAAAAATAAAAATATTATTAAAATCGGTTTATAAAATTCTACAATGGACAATTTTGTAGTTTTAAATAAGGCTGCTTTATAAAAGCCTATCCTAAATAATTTAAAACACTGGGTTTTACTGTCCTAGTTTTGTCCTATTTTCGTTATACGGTGGAAATCCTAGTTTTTATATCTTTTGTTCTAGATGCCAGATTTATAACATGGTCACTCTAACTACGAGTGTTATATAATATCCTCAAATTTATATGACGTATCCATCAGAAGAAAATTAAAAATTTTCTTCATATGGATTTTTCACGCACTAATACAGACAGGTTACATTTTTAATATGGTATGTGCGTACGGCGGGAACATGCGGGCTTCTAAAAATAGATTGAAGACCGATTTGGATAGTACTAATACAGTATGCAGTATGTAAAAGGTGTAGTAGTTTGCGTTTACTAGAAATTGAAGATGGCTTGTAATATAGACGGTTTTGCTTTGCATTTAAAATATATCGAAATATGCTATAACACAACAGCACTGTCAAAAAACTTAGTGCAGTGTATTAATTAAGATTTGAAACACAATGACATAAATTTAATATTTATTAATTATAAAATGATATTTGTTTCAAGTGATTTTTGGTTTAACTTAGATAAAGGTCTATTCTATCAAATAAAGTAAAAATCAGTGTATTGTGCATTTGAATATCATAATAATAAAATTACAAATTGCAAATTACACTAGTGTATGATAAATCATACGTTGAGCTGTTTCAGTATTTCTAAAATATTAGATTTTTTTTTATATAAGCGCCTAACTTATGTTATAAAATCCACTTTTCAATTACTTTTTTTTAAAGTTTTCATTGCGAGCGCGATACCGAACAACTTCTTAACTATTTTGAATGGTTAACCGATGAAGATTTAGGATTCGTTAACCTACAAAATATTGAAAATTTTGAAGTTGTAATTGTACAACCGAATAATGGTGATGATAGCAATAAGAATGATGCCAACTGCGACGGTGAATTTGCCGAAAATATTGAATTTTTAGTTAAATAAATTTTGTCGGGTGAGGGCGAGCTTAATTTAATCGTCGAAGAGGAGAGCTAAGAATTAACTGAGATATTACCTTTCAGTTTTAACGAACATTTTCTAGAACCAACAGCTGAACTTGGATCCAGTGTGTCTCTTGTAAGTGAAACGGAACCACACGACAAAATATAAGCAAAGGAAATTTAGAAACTGAACTGAAAGAAATGATCTCATCATCAATTGGGCCGACGAACATAAACCGTGTCTCTTGTCCAGTAATTATCGGACTGCTCATAGACCAAGAACGACAGCCAGTGCAGTTATTTAAAATAGTTTTTCTAAATAATTTCACATTCAAATTTGTACAGAAACAATATGCAAATTCACAGGGTTGAAATGAATTTTACTGTCTCAACAAAAGATGTGTACAAATTTATTGCCTTTCTGTTACTTTCAGGATATTATAAACAACCATTTAAGCATATATAGTGAGCACAAAATATGTTTCAGAGAAATGCAATATCGGTCACAGCCAACGTTTTGCTTCAAGCAGTACAGGAGATTCCATTCTACTTAAGCATTAATTTTATTTATTTTTATTATAATTATTATTTTTTATATTTTTTTATATTACTGAATTTTTTGTTATGTTCCTAAATGATTGTTAAAAACCTGAGGGTCTATCTTGAACTGTTGCGAAAATGTTCGCTACCGAAAATTTACGCAATGTGACTCCCGTAATCATACTGGAGAAATCATTAATTGATATTCTTGAAATCATTACGAAAACAGAAAGGTGGTGAAAAAAAGTTTTGGAATGGTATACATTTTGACAGCATTTGAGTTTTATATGAAAAAAAGTTAAAACAATTGCATTTCTTTAAAATGTAGAATTATAAATTGAATTTGAATGATTGATATTTATATTTTCGTAAGTTTTAATATTAATATTTTAAGTTTCAAAATTACGAACAACGAATATATTTAATAAATTGTTTTATGTTTTTATTTTCAATAATGATCTTGGTTCCCCAGTGTTAGACTGTGTACGGTTAAAATGGCCACCTCAGATTTTACTATTTTCACAACAAAAAAATTGTTATTTACATTTTTGTGTTGCGATATTTTTTACATGGATGACGATTGACGAACTAAATTGATAACATGTTATATTTTATAACTATGTTATAAAACTGTTATACTATGATATATTTTACAAAACACATGGCTTTTATTTTGTCGTTTGTTTGGTTTTCGCCTTAACACAAAAAAATGTTAATGCAAGAATCGATCTATATACCGTGAAATTATTATCAATTTTTAATATATCAATTAATTCAAAAGTGAAGACACAAATTAATGATTGTTAATTAAATTTATCTGCATTTCTTTAATATTTAGATGTATAAAATTGGCTTTTAATGATTGATACATAAATTTGAGTAAGTTTATTACGTTGAAACAATGTAATTAATTAAACAAAATGAAGTTCTTTTGGTCATAATTTCATAAAGAAAAAATAAATTGCGAACAAGGAATTTATTTAATAGCGGATCCTATGTATTAGTAGATGTTACTATACATCTATATTAGTAGATGTTACCATAACGTTCTTAGTAGTATTTTGGTTGTATATGAATTTTTAGGATAGATCCGATTATACTTCAATGTATACACATGCCAAAATTGTTTCCGAATATTGATAAATTTGTTTATACATGTTTCATATTAAATTAATTAGTATATGGTATTTTTAGCAAATAAAAATCGATAAAAAAAATCTCATCTGGATTTCATTCATAATTTAAAAAAAAATATCTCCAATTCAATAAATACATATATATACAAATGATATACATTAGAGTTTTGTATAGTTTAACCAAACCCCTCTCTTTTATACAAGCCGACTTGTAACTTTCGTTGACACAGATAAACAAAACCTTTATACACAATTGAGTGTATTGGTGCTACGAAAATCCATACCAAAAAATGTATAATTTTCTCATTCCTACGACCACTATTTTACATTTTTATCGTTACGCAAACTATTTAATGTGTATGGATAATTGAGAATTTTTTCGTCTTTTTTTTTTTGACAGTTTTTACTCTCTTTTGTTTTATATTATGGAAATGTTTATTTTATTTTACACTATATTTTAAATCATATATCGACACGTTTTTTACTTACAATATATTTTCATGTGTATATGATTAAATAGCATGAGTATGCAATTAATACGACTTGTAGTAAAGAAGGTTTTGAATTTAACTTTTCTTGCGCATTGAAATTCCCATAAAGAAAATGTTTTACTGTTGGTTTCGCTATCATGTTCCGACACTATTTTCTACTTACAATACAATCAAAGTATATATTTTTGTATAGCATGAGTATGCAAACAATACGAATTGTAATTTAGATGGTTCTGATCGCAAAAAAAATTACTACTAAATTGTATATATACATTGTAATTTTGTTACACTGATTCGAAAAAAAAAATAAATGAATACGAAAGATAAAACCAATAGTAGTTATATTATTTAATAATATTTGTGGTTTAGCTAACCTTAATGACTTGTATAATAGTGTGAGTTTTCGTCTGTCTTTTGATTTAATAGTACATTATTGGTACATTCATGTTCAGTATGGTTTTTACGTGTAATTCGGATGTTTTGTTCTGACAGTATTATAAAAATTTAGGCGGATGAATACATGTGGTAAGTTGCATGAATTTTAATTAATTAAATTAAAATATATTTGGGTAAATATTAATTTTAATATATAAATTAGTTAAAATAAAATGACTTCATTATAAATTCACAGCTTAGTGAAATCACCGCGGTTATTAAATTATTAAGGTTAATTATATTTACTCAAATATATTTTAAATAATTTGGGTAAATAATTATTGTGTGTTAGTGTTTAGAATGTTTTAAGATGCTCTACACATGTTGTGTGTCGGGATTGCATGTCTAACAGCGAACAAGGGCATGTATCTTTTGATTTCCGCAATGTAAACTTAAACGACAGGCTTGGTTAAACGCGAAAAGATTTTGTAAAGATTTTGTACCGACAAAATTTTCATTTGTATGTATGAAAAATAAGCACGAAAATAAGCACTGGAGCTTAAAAATTCCTTTGAAATATCCGCGGTTAATACCTGATGTAATTCCTACAATTTTCCTGGATTTACCGACATATTATTCAAAACCCAAGCCAAATACCAGACAGTGTCCGTCAAATAGGGAACATGAGGTTTTGGCTAAATCTCGACACTGCATTGAAGGATGATCATTTAGAATGAAGGCTGATTTAATTGGGTCATACAAAAAATTTTACCATTTCACAATATACGAGTAAATAAAGATTAATTTTGTTATTTTATTCGTGAGTCAGTATTTATATCTAAATCTGATCAACAATATCAGTGTTGGTCTCAATTTAAACACACGATTCAATTTTTTTTTAATAAAACGTCCGAAATGTCCCTCGCAGTTAAAACAGAGGAACTTTTAAAACACAAGTGTGAAAATTGCTGAATTGTTAATTATTGCTAGTGAAATTGAATTTAAATATATAGGGGCACTTAACATGATTAATGATCAGCTAAACCTTATGATTGGTAACAAAACGGTATTCGGAAATTATCCTAGTCCAGTCGTTTTTAATATACCTTCAATCACCCGTACCTTACCATCTAATTTTAGATCAAAAATTTGATTCTTTACACCGACTATCAGGCCATCAAAACGTAAGCTCTACAAGTTTTAAAGGTAATAAAAGTTATCTCTTTAAGCATGTCGAACATTTAAAGCATATGCAAAGCAAAGTCATAATTCAAATAGATGAAATTTATTTAAAGGCACAAATAACCTATAAATCTCAAAAAATTACTGGCTATGCCCAGAATAATTCAAACGTCGCAAAAACGGTAATTGCATTTTTAGTTAGTTCCGCGTTTGGTAATTTCAAAGAAATAGTTGCCTTACATCCAGTATGTAACACTTCAGGTGATGATCTTCATAAGTTAACATTAAACATTAAATATTTAATTTTTTTTTTTAAATTAAATATTTAAAAATTAGTACAATCATTAGATTTCAATCGTAACAGATAACCATATAGAATTAATCAAAATATGTTTTTAGTTTTCGTGCCGAACTTATTTAAATTTATTAATTCTGATTTTCCTAGTAGTTTTATATTTCTTACGTATGATCCAGTTCATATTTTTAAAAACATTCGGAACAACTGGATCAATAAAAAAGACGCCGAAAAATCGTTTTACTATTCGGATTTTGAAGATAAATTTATTAAAATTACATGTTTTAAAGATATTCGCGATCTCTATAAAAATGAAGAACAGCAACTTGTAAGAAAAGCGTATAAATTAAATAAGAAATCGGTATTTCCCAGTGTGAATGGCAGAATGTGCAGTGTGTTGCAAATGTTTTTCATGAGTCTATAATAGTCGCACTTGAAACAACTGGCAATCTTAAAGAAGTCGAGGATACAGTAGAGTTTTATAAAATTATAAAACGATGGTGGAATATCATTAATTGAAAATTGGTGGTTAAAGGATAAAGAAACGCGAGCCGTACCGATTGCCTATCTATATGTTAGAAGATGCAGGCATTTTGTTCCTTAAAAAAATTTGTATCCTAGATAGAAATCCACCAAAGTGTAAGTGTTCTGCTGCAAATTGCCAACACTTATATTAATGATGTTAATTACGTTATGTTCGGTAAATTTCAAACTGACAATCTTAATAATAATACAACGGCTTTTGCAGGCCATTACTGGCCTGTACTGAGTAAACATTCTGGCTCCAGCGGATTCGATCCCGAGCTTCTTTTTCGTATTGTTCTAGAAAACCCGAAAAGACAAGTCGTTCTATATTAGAACGATTTGTCTTTTCGGGTTTTCTAGAACAATACGAAAAAGAAGCTCGGGATTGAATCCGCTGGAGCCAGAATGTTTACTCAGTACAGGCCAGTAATGGCCTGCAAAAGCCGTTATATTATTATTATTATTTGGGAAAACATATGTGCGTCTATGTTGAGAATAATCTATTGGGAGTTTTAGCAATTGGCTCTGGCATACGATAATGAAATGCTCTGAAGCCGATACTATTTAATCTCGTTTTATAAGCTAAACTGTTGATATGGTACGGGCTAGAATTGACCTGTAAAAAGTATCTTTTTTTGTATATTCAAATCGCGATATTTAATAACTTAACTGACATTTTACGTAACAAAATTCAGATAAGCTTGCATATAATTTTGTATCCCTATATATAATTTAAATTATTTAATAAAGAAAAATACATACTCGAAAGAACAATTAAATATGTCTTTAATAATTACATGTATGTAATCATATGTTAAATAATCAAAACCGCGATAATTCATATATTGACAAAACCTATAACATGAATTTTACGTAAATAATATTTACGTAACAATATTTAGAAATTTGGATAAGCGTGCTGTACACATATTTTACATCCTTCTTAGATGAGTGCTTTGACTCGATAGTCGACTGTTTATTTAAATAAATAATTTCTCTAATATCATATTCTTTGGACTTTACGAGAAAGATGTATATTTTTTCTATAATAATATGAAAAAAAAATCACTCTTTCTGTTAGTGTATTGGGGAGAAAAAAACAAACATAAATACATTTTCTGTCAAAGTCATTTATAGTTTATCTGAATATTTTAAATTTATACTTTAAGTTTAGATTATAGTATTTTTTGTAATAAACAAGATTAATTTAATTATAACCTTTTAGTATTATTCTTATAATAAATTTTTTAATTAATTTTGGTAAATAGGTGACATTTACAACAAAATATAAGTCACAAATGAAATTGAAAATGTACCTTGTTTTTATTTTGACACTATATTAATATGTGTGCGTATACTTAATATTAAATCTGCGAAAATAATCGAGATTGTTATATAATCAAGAAATTATATTATTATATTATAGATTAAATATTCATAATTTTTTGGTGAAAATTAATTTAATTTATTAGTCTACTGCTTGGAGAAATTAGCTCATTAATAGATTTTGTTTTAAAGGAATTTTTTTGAAGATTACAGTTGAATGGTTACACACACTGAAGTTGCTGATAAGAGATGGCAAAATGCAGAGCAGTTCCATAAAATTGTGATTGTCTTATGCTAACAGTAGTTTGAATATTGGCTACCGGGAAACCGGACAAATTCTGTCATTACTGACATACCTTTTCTTTCCCTACACTACTAAAAGTATAATAGAATTGTGCCGTAATGATCATAAGGTGTCTGAAACCGGGTTGTTTCTATCATTCATGGAAATATATTGATAGAAATATAAATATATGAAAATTCTTCTTATCCTACCGTTTGGTAAATGTAAAAAGGCTGTGGAAATAGGACTGACATGTTTTTAATCATTAAATCTTCATTCTACTCAGACGAAACTTAAGATAGTTCAAATTTCAAAAATAGGATAAAATAGTAAGTTAAGTGAGCATGCTAAAATATTTAATATGTAGAACCAATCATTGCTACAAGATTGTTTAAATCAAAATGATATCGGCAATGATTGTTTTCTAGATTTTAATAACAAAGATAAAAATATTAACATATTTCTGGGCATAGCCGCACATGTACTTTTGGTAGTAATTTAATTGGCTGGAAAGGTCACGTGATTAAGACTTGTTTATATGGTTTGTTGGTCCGCTGCTAATTATCTGTACACATGCGTGACCGCCTTTAAGGTATTTACAATTATGTAGATTATTCGTACACAATTATCACAAAATATTTTGTTTATATTATTGACTGCCGTAGCTGATCGATATAATGCTCACAGCATTTTTTCGGTCACTAGGTCATGTCAAAAGTATAAAAGTAAATTTTTGCACAAATCAGTCTCATTTTTACCAGTGCTAGCATTAATTAATAGTTCATCAACATTGTTGTAAAATAAGTATTCATCTTTGGATAGGATTACCAACAAGACACTTTTAGTTCAAATACAAAGAACCAGTCTGTTATAGATCCTATCAATCCGTAATTTTTTTTCTTTTTCATCAATATCGTTTAAATTAAATTATCAATAACTCTCTTGCAACCCAATCCATAAAGTATTCGCACAATAACCATGGTTGGTTTTTAATCAAAAATCAACGAACACTCACTCTTATTAGATCGAAGATAATTGAAAAACACAATTACATGAAATACTTCATCATTAAAATACAACCAAAGTTACATCCTTAGAAAATCCTGAATTTCTCGAAATGAAATAAAAACATAACACGTTTGGATTAATCTAAATCATAAAAAAACGAAAAACATTAAAGCAATAACAAAAAACATTTAATTTATTATCTCGATTATAATTTTGTATTCAAAATGAATAAAAAGATAAAATAAAAATATTGCGATAAAAATCAAACGAACAAACAAAATGTAGGAGTAAAATGAGATAGAAAAATCTACGAACAATGAAAATCGGTGGAATAACAAAATTTAGAATATTAAAGGTGGAAATGATAAGGAACCATACTATACACAAAGTTTCACTTTTTTCCGATTTTGAACAAACAAACAATCCAAACGCTTTTGAATATAATATATTTTAGAAAAGATAATTTACGAAAATTAGAAGATTATTTAGAAATTTATGTTGCTGATGCCCTAAAATGTAAAATGTTATTATTATCGACATGCAGGAATTTTGGTTTTTTTTATTGTGTGCGAGCTTAATTTATTCTCGACATAATAAAAGAATAAAATTTATATATCCTCACATATAAGAATATAATATTTCCAGATAATCGTGTAATACTGTAATACAAAAATAAAGTACAGGTACAGGTATTATGATGTTAACTTAAATTTATTTTTCTTTTGTCGGAAAAAGATTTTATACATATGTAAATATAATAAATGATGATGGGTGTTATCAAAACGTAATATTTTATCACATCTAATACTTTTTCTAAATGGTTCGCATTTGAAAATATTCGTATATACACATATTATAATATACGAGTACGTAACTAATGTAGTCTGTATAATCATAATTTTATTTTAAATGAATAAGGCTCATCAATTAAAACGTATTCATGGAAAAGGAAAAGCTTTACCAAAAAAACAAAAAAAAATTATTAAATGAATTATTTGCAGGAAAATTAAATTTGTTTTTGCTTTTCGGCATATTTAATTTTATTCATAAACAAAGAAATACAGAAGATGAAAATTTAAAAAATTCCAAAAAAAAATTAAGAGCGCCAACAAACAACAACAAAAAACCTTTAAATCTTGTATTAAGCTTAAGATGTGGAAAAACTGAAAAATAATAATAATATCATAATAATTTATGATACTTATAAAAATCACGTAATTTTCTTAATTTTGCTTCGGAGCTTATTCATCAGACGTATTTACAGAATATGAAAAAAAAAATTAAGTCGCTTGAATTATAAGAAAACAAAATCCATCATTTATAATCTGCAAAAGCACAATTATACGTAGAGAGAGTTAATTAAATTAAGTCGATTGTTTTTTGTTTTTTTGGTTGGCCAGGCAGGTAAATAATTATGGTGATAGATTACTTTCGTATACGAAAATAGATGTCACGAATGTGTTTAATTTAAATATCGATTTAAAACATTGCCTCGAGTCTATTAAAGATATTTTATTGAGCAATTGAGAAAACAGAAGTTATCTTGGCCTGTAAGCAAATATATCTTGGGTTCTTTACACAATATGTAATTACTTTAGTATAAAAAAACTGTTAATTTTTAACAAAATTCATTTATTGATTAATTAATAAATTTCTATATTCGCAGAAACGGAATATTGGGGTGTAAGGGACAAGGGGTAAAATAGGTCTAATGCCAGCTCAAATGACAACTTTACATGTACGCGGTGCTGCCTGCTTTAACTAACGGGACTCTGGCAACTGAGACACGGCGAGATATCTGACCACCGAGAACCTAGTAAATGAAGTTCTCATCTACGACCCTCTACTAACTAGTACTGCTAATGGTTGGTAGATGTATTATTATCAGTGAATTAATACTGCTAATGGTTGGTAGATGTATTATTATGGCTGCAACAAATATAAATCCGCAGAGATGTTGGCAAATCCACCCTCTTCGGAGGTCAGCCCTAATGATTCTGGATGGGTCAACTATTACTTGATAATTTATTTTCAATAAACTCTAAGCGTACAAGATCACCAACATCTTCAACTAAACATTATTTTAAACAAATTAACGAAAATGATAAACTGAGCAAAACTGGAAAAGTAACGTTGCAGCTAAGCAACGAAGCGGTAGTGTTTAAAAACGAAAAGTTAAATCTAAAAAAGGCTTTACAAGATAAAGAACCTGAGGAGGCTCCTTTGATTAGCAATGTGGTAGACACAATTGAAAGATTGTATACTGATGAAGAACTAGTAAGTGAAACAGATTAAGTCTTAAAAAAGCAAGAAAAAGTGGAGTCGTCTCCGGAAAGTGGTAAGATTCAACAAAACATTCTCCTAACCACGGGAAGCTGAAATTCAACGAAAACACATGACGAGGTAAAACAGTCGGGCAAACCTAAAAAAGGCACCTGTAAAAGACCTAACAGGGCCCAGTAAACCAATTACTATTATTGGCATATCCAATTATGCCTCTGTGTAAACTATAATGAAATAAATCACTGATAAAGAATACAGAATTGCTTCACTTAAAAATAAAGTAATAAAAATTAATACGTCTGATTCTGAGACGTAGAGAGCTCTGGGTACAAAGTTAAATACTGATGGGAATGAGTGGTTTACTTATGAAGATAAGAATGATAGCCCAATTAAAGTTATGGCTAAGTAGGGGCCTCCATCCAATTTGTTCAAAGAAGGATATAATAAAATACCTAATAGGCAAGGGATTAAAAATACAAGATGCAGCAAATTTGCTTAAGAGAGAAAAAAATAGAAAATGCAGAAGGTGTTTAAATCACAAAAGGGGTTGCCCTTATTTATGCTTACATTTAAAAACAAAGAAAATGTAGAAAATATATATACAGCATAAAAGTTAACCTAAACAAAGTCAATATAGAACCGTTGAGAAAATCAACTGGCCAAATTCCTAAATTTAGAAAATGCAAAGGCTTTATCCTCTCCCAGAAATATTGTGGACGGAAGCCTAGATGTGTCAGATGTGCAGGAACACACACTGATAAAGCTTGTCCTTTAAGTAAAAACATTCCCGCAAAATGCACAAACTAAAGGGCAGCATCTAGCAAATTATGGACGATATGAGTAGCTAAAGTACTAGAAAGAATAAGAAACAAAGTGCTACAACAAAACCGTTGAATATCAGTTAAAAGGAAGCCTACTATAAATTTAGAGAAAAGTACGATAAAAAACAGAAAAATATACTCAACGATCGTACAACAACGCAATCCGGTGGGAAATAAAGACGGTACCGATACTTCAATTCAAGAAAAAAGCACAGAAGCTCTAAAAAGGAATATAGAACAAGAACACAAACATAATTGAAGTTGCGCTGAAAAGCAAAAAATATGTTCAAGTATTTACTGTAGAACGAGCCTTCGATCAAGTATGGCACAGAGGACTAGAATATAAACAGCATCGAGGTTTACCAAAGCAGTTTTATTATCAGAATCTAAAATCTTATTTAGCTGACCGACATTTTCGAGTAAAACAAGAAGAAAAATACTCCTCATTGACGAAAATTTCAGCAGGAGTACTACAAATGTCTGTGCTATTTTTACATAAAATGAGTAATAATCGTGTAGTAAATTTTTAATTTTCAATATAGGTAAAATCTAAACGCATTAATAGATATTTTAGCCTTTCGACTTTTTTCTAAAATATCTAGGTACCAATTTTTGTTAGGTGTATTTTGTTTTGCTGTTTTAATTGTTATGTGTTTTCTAACCTCCGCAAGAACATAAACTGCGTTTATAACCTTCGTGTCTTTATGGTCATCAATGAATACAAATTAACAAGATACACATCCGCAATACATGATAATGAAAAGATTTGATCACCTTTTACGATACGTTTTTAATCGTTGTATACAGTGTAAGTTTTGTTTTATGACAGCAAAAATAGTAAGGGTAAAATCAACAGAAAATCAGCTTTTATAATTATTTATAGTTTTGAAGTTCAATTTACTTAGATAGATCTTTAAATGTCTATTTATACCTGAAGTTAGTTTATTGAGATCTACGGCCCTTCACTTTACAAATTCGGTTGATGGCTCATTCTCCTAAAAAGAGTAACTTAAACTGTGCCCGAAACCCATCGTAAATATTTGTGAATAAATTTTTTGACATTTATTTGAAAAATATTCCCAATTTTTTATTACGCTGTCCGAAAAGTGCAATAATTTATTAAAATATTTATTGAAACCGAATTGCTGATAGTTGTTAATTATTTTTGGTTTTGCTGGCAAATAAATGTAGCGGCACCAAACTGAATAAGACGAATCTTGTATATTCCAGGCTAGTCTTATTGGATATTTAATAATAGATTTAATTTAGTTTAAATGTTTTTTATTTATGGATGATAATCCCTCCACAATGATATGCAAATCCACACAAGAAAAAGAAGAGAATATAAACGAATAGATTCCTCTTTACAATTTATTTCGAGTTACCCTTTCGTTATAAATGGATATATCGGAATTTCACTACAAATTGATTTGAATACAATAAAAATGCATACTTCATATTAGTAAATAAACATATTAGGTTGATGTAGAAAATAACTATGATTCATCTGACTAATATAAGTGCATGAGTAAAATTTAACGTTGATGAATGTGCATGAATAATTTTTCCTTCTAGCCTACTGGAATCTGAACAGGTACTATTCAAAACTTTCTATAGTAAAAGCCAAACCCATCGGGTAGCACACGCCGATATACAAAAAAAAATTAAATAAAAAACTCGATCTGGTGTGGTGTAAGTAACATACAAAACCATACAATAAAAATTTGAATTTTTACGTTTCGATGAAAATTTCAATAAATAACTTACACTAACATCTAATTTTTCTTCATAGTTTTCACTCTCACTAATACTTTAACAAATCTAGAATTTGTACAGCCTACGTATTGGATGAATTCGGCTTTTATTGCAGAACGTTTTGGTACTTTTACAAAACAAAGTAGTGAATTTTATGTTTTATTGTATTTATTCGAGTGTGCTACTCGATGAGTTTGGCTTTTCTTATAGAAAATTTTAGTGTTTGTTAAAAATAATCATAGCAACCGACCGTGATAATTTGGGTGCTTTCGTTTATAGAACTGATTTATAAGAAATAATTTATTTTTAATAGCAAAATATATTTTAGTGGGCAACAACTTTTTTGTTTTTGACTGATTAGGACCGACGAATCAACTTGGAAAAAACAAATGTTATTTTTATTCGTCTTTGGGACGATGTTTCATTATTGGAGGTGACTTCAACGCAAAAAACACATTTTGGGGCTCCAGAATTACAACACCAAAAGGAAGAGAACTGTTTAAAGCAGCCAAAAAAATAAAATGCGACTTCCAATCTGGTGGCGCACCTACTTACTGGCCAACAGATCTAAACAAAACTCCTGATCTTATAGATTTCTATGTAACAAAAGGAATATCTGACAACTACATACGAATTGAAAATAATGAAGACCTTACATCAGATCACTCTCCTGTTATCATGACATTCAGCGAAACTATTATTCAAAAAGAAATATCACCAAGATTTTACAACAGGAACACTAATTGGAACCTTTTTCGTGAATTGTTAAATGAAAATATCAAACTGCAAGTGCCAATAAGAAGATCTATGCACATTGAGGAAGAAATTGACAGACTAATTGAAAATATACAGCAAGCAGCGTGGCAGAGCACTCCACGCGAACCTGCAAATAACATTAGAGGCACAAATTATCCACTCGAAGTAAGAGAACTGGTGGCTAAAAAACGTAAAGCACGTAAGTTCTGGCAAATAAATCGAACTGCAGCTAATAAAACCGAGCTAAATAACTTATGTAAAAAACTGAAATCTATTATCAGGAAAGTAAAAAATGAAACAATAGAATCATATTTATCTTCACTTACTGGTCAAAAAGACACTGAATACTCCTTATGGAAAGCAACAAAATCGATCAAGAGACCAAAAAATTCAACAGCACCTATTAGAAATGATAATGGTACGTGGGCTCGTAGTAGTAAGCAAAAAGCGGATCTGTTTGCGAGACACCTCGAAGAAACTTTTCAACCACTACCCAGACAATCTGCGAATAAAAATGTTAATTTTGTACACAGATCAAATGAGCTTGAAATACAAACTGTAACTCTCCGTGAGTTAAAAGAAGAAATAAAAAGTGTAAATCCGAAAAAAGCTCCTGGATATGATTTAATAACTGGGCAAATTATAAAAGAACTACCAGACAAAGCAATACACAAACTTCTGCACATAATCAATGCTGTATTGATTATGTGCAGATTAAGATACGTTCCAAGGCAGTGTTCCAAGGCAGTTATACGTTCCAAGGCAGTTATATGTGTAGATTAAGATACGTTCCAAGGCAGTGGAAGGTAGCAGAAGTGATCATGATTTTAAAGCCAAACAAAAACAGTAACGATAAAAAGTCATTTAGACCAATATCTCTACTTCCTACTATATCGAAGATATTTGAAAAACTACTTCTGAAGAGACTAAAGCCTATAATAAAGGATAATGATCTTATACCTGCTTATCAGTTTGGATTCAGAGAAAAACATTCGACTCTAGAGCAAGTTCATAGAATCACAGATATTATAGAACGTACTCTAGAAACGAAAAAGATATGTTCAAGCCTCTTCTTGGATGTAGCGCAAGCATTTGATCGTGTATGGCATAAAGGATTAGAGTACAAGTTACATCGCGATCTTCCCAAACAGTATTATGAAATCCTAAAATCTTACATAACCGACAGGCATTTCCGTGTAAAATATGAAGATGAATATTCGGATCTAAAGAAAATTTCAGCAGGAGTGCCGCAAGGAAGCGTTTTAGGCCCCATCTTGTACCTCCTGTACACAAGAGATATACCACTAATGAAAGAAACAACCATAGCTACATTTGCTGACGACACAGCAATTTTGGCAGTTGGGAGTAATGTAACGCAAGCTACAGAAAAATTACAAACATCAATTAATACAGTTAGTAACTGGATGAAGAAATGGAGAATTAAGCTCAATGAAACAAAATCGGTTCATGTGAATTTTACTAATAAAACAAACTATGTCAGTATACCAATCGTAATAAACTCTAAACAAGTCCCTTATGCAAATACAGCAAAATATCTAGGGATGACGCTTGATGCCAAACTTAAATGGAAAGAACATGTCAAAAAGAAAAAGAACGAATTAAACATCAAATACAGGAAAATGTATTGGCTCATAGGTAGAGACTCGGAACTATCTATACATAATAAATTGCTCCTATATCGGCAAACTCTGAAACCTGTGTGGACTTACGGAATACAGCTTTGGGGCTGTACTAAGAAAACAAACGTTAAGATAATTCAGACGTTCCAAAATAAAGTACTTCGGAATATTGTAAATGCCCCGTGGTACATTCGAAATGAAGACCTGCACCGTGACTTAAAGATGGAAGACATCAATGAAGTAATTGCAGTTTATGCTGCCAAACATGATTCACGCCTACAACAACATGAGAATATCGAAATCCGTCGTATGCTGGACTGTCCGATAGCAATACGACGCTTACAAAGAACCAAACTAATGGATCTAGTGATTACAAACTAAAATAATACTATATTATAGCAAATATTTATTTAAATAAATAATTATATTTATCTTTGGGACTAGCCATTGGGCTTTATCCCAACAAATGTGAATTAAATTAAGATAGAAAAATTGCTAGATGACTTATAAAATAAGTCAGTTGTAGTAATAATAAATAAAAAAAAAAAAAAAAAAAAAATTTATAGTGAAAATTTTTTTTTCATCGCAAATACGATTGATTGAAAATTCAATCAAGTTGAAGGTGAGTTACCACACGTTTATTAAATAATTGTCAAAAATTGGTATTCACAAATATTAATCATGGGTTTCAGACACAGTCTTAGTCAAATAGTTTGATTTATTTTTAAATATGTTAAGGGTACTCTGCAGTTCAAAAATTAATTAGTCACTTTCTGTGGCAAGCAATAGTTAATTTGGTTGATATTTTATAAACCACGTTTATTTAGTATATTAAAAAGATATTTTTTTACACATACGCTGTATGACGTTTTTAATAAATTAAAAGCAAACATAACTATTATTTATCTAATATATCATTAAAACGTTTGAAAAATGATTCGATTTTTAATTAATTCAACCAAAAATATATAATCGCAGTTTTATATTATTGTACATATATAATGTTATTGACATGTAATTGGCACGGCGTCGATTATACAAAATGTTAAATTTTAAAACATAACTAAATAGAGCAAATTAGCAAGAAACACTTTACGAATACAAATAGTAAGGCGTCTATCATAAAAAAAAATCGAAAATACAAATGGCACGGCGTCTATTATATAAAATTAAGATACAATCCACCAGGGCAAGAAAAAATTTACGAATGACAGATCTAAAAATCGAAAATTGTCATAATTGACATTTCTTTTTATGTTGGTGTTAAACAAATCTCGTAAAAAATCGATTTCATAAAACTGCTCTAGAGTAAAAAAAAAGCAATTTTTTCACCAATAAAACTACAAAATCCGGGGTAGAGCAAATCAAGAGTAAAAAAAGCAATCTTTTTGGTCCAATGAAAATTCACATAAATAGTTAAATAAAATCTGAAGGACCCTACACACGATTCAACTTGTCGTCCGGCCGCCATATAAAATAATACTAGTAATAAGTTGGATCCACCTTGGACATGTGGCTTGTTGGTGAACGATATTTCATATCATTTATAGGCATCCCTTACATTCCGCGATTAAAGACTGTGCGTTTGTATTTCACATTGCGCAGTTATTTTTTTAAGTTCATATTTCTTGTTATTTAGATATTTATTTAACATCTGCATTAAATAATAAATTATAAAATAAATAATTCTACATATTATTTTCCTGTTGAACAAAATTCATTGTTTTTTGTTTAAGAAATTCGCCAATAGAAGCCAACCCCGCTTTGCGAGGGATTACTGCATATTTCATAAAGAAAGCAAAGACAAAAGGATAATATGCGAGAATACAACAAAAATTTAGTTTTGTTCACAAAGAATCGTCAAAAAACAAAAATCGAGGGCCCTTAACCGATATTTTATCGTACAAAATAACATCGATAGAAAAAATGTAATGTTAATTTACTCCACCGAGCGCTTTACCGTATAGAAAAATATGTCTCAAGTATGGTATCAAGTATGGTCTCAAGCCCATGGTAGAGCTCTACATACAGTTTCTCTACAGTGGCTCTACGGAAAGGGGTAAAGTAGTAGACTCGAACCATAGACGCTACATGTAGAGTAACTACACTCTACTCACTATCGAAAAAACCCTATGGTGGACACGGCTTTAGACATACCAAACATTTAATAATCGCATGAACATATTTAACGATTCTTAGGTATTGATGTTTTATTTAGAATCGTTTTGTTCTGCATAGATAAATTATAAAAAGACATAGCAAAATGTCTGGTAAATGCAGTTGAACAAAATTTGACTTATTTCTTATCTATTTCTTCCAAAAAATCTAAATTAATTGGCAATATCAAAAAATATTGTTAATTTAATTTATTATTGCGTAATTTTTTTATATTATATAATTATATATTTTAATTTTAATTATATAATTTAATTTCAGTATGGCGGCGATTTGGCGAATAAGTCTATAAGTCTGAAGTAAGTCTCGTTTCGAATTCACCCTAAGTCTTACAACTGACTTCGCTAACACCTTATATTTCTACGTGATAACGTTTGGAAATATAACGATTTGGTTTTATTTCACTAAAACCTCAGATAATCATGCCAATACTTAGTGGTAGAATCAGACAATTGTATTTCGACGTCGGTTTTAAAAATGGCCCACCCAGATCAACAAAAATCAATTAAGCAAACTGTACTCAATCTTGCACGTCCCATAATAATTGTCCAAAGCGATTGTCAAAAGCAATTGAATAACTTGGTGCTAATATAATTATCAATGCCATGGATTTCGGCAACTCTTGGCCGGAATTGATCCTACTTATAAATTACCTCATCGTACCACGCTAAGCAGGTAGTTCAAAAGAGATTATAGAAAATATTTTAAATAGTGCCGATGTTATTACTATTACGAGAGATATGTGGACTAGTTGTACGACCGAATCCTATATGTCCATTACAGGCCATTTCAATGATTCTTAATGAAAAGATAAAAACTAACATAGATAATGTCCTTTTAAAATGGAACGTACAACAAAAAGTACATACGATCGTGACGGATAATGGTGCAAATAGTGGCAGCATGCAAACTTACAAAATTGCCCATCTATCGTGTCTTGCACATACCTTAAACTTAATTGTGTAACATTCCATTAAACTAATCAAACCAATCCACATGAAAGCAAAGGCCATCGTAGAATTTTTTAACCGAAGTACAATCGCCGCTTCCAAACTTAAATATTTTCAGGGACAAATGAATAATAAATCAGTTCTTAAGCTACAAAATGATGTAATTATAAGATAGAATTCTACATTCTACATATTACGATGAATAGGGCAGCTAAATGAGGCTGTCAATGCTTCATTATGGGTCCTTGATTTGATCACCCAAAAATTTGAGTGATATGAATACGACACATATTAAAACTTAACTCAAAAATTTGAGGAATCTGATGAAGTGGAAGTTTGCGACTCCGTCGATATAATATTGAGCTTGTTATAAGGTGATTTAATAATAAAATGCTAAAATGTATATACAAACTATCACCGACTATTTTAAAGGGTTTTGATCTTTCACCCGAACTTGATGGCGTATCATTCCATAATGACCTAACTCACGTTATGGTTTGCTTAAGTATGAACAAGTCACCCCAGTGGGATTGAAAATAATGGTATTTAAATTGATGGTTATGCCTAATTTGAAAACTAAAAACCGAAAGAAAATCTTTAAAATTGCAGAGTTTTTAGAGCTTTATTTTGTATAAATCAATTGAATCAATAGAAAGCTGACTAAACAGTTACCAATCAGAAAATGTAAACCAAAAAATTTACAAGTATATATAGTATAACCTTCATTTGGTGATTTTTCTTTTATTGAATTAATAAACTTAAATATAACAGCAATTTAATAAAAATTTTAATAGATGCATTTCAGTTTTGGTAATATCGACCGAAAGTGTTGCATGGATCAGTTCCTTTTATAGCCACTGTATATAAATAAATAAATATAAATATATAAATACACTCATTCCTCGATTTACACGGTATTTTTTGAGAAAAGTGTGTAAAAACTGAACGATATAATTATGGCCAATTCATATTCTGCTGATCAGGTGTTCAATGCAGATAAGACCGGATTGTTCTGGAAAAGACTGCCAACTAGACTGTTCTTCTCTGAAGCAACGCTTCAGGCGACCATATAATGAAGCCATTGGTAATTAATAAATCAAAAACACCAAGAGCATTTAAGGGGCTGAATATTAATAACATTCCCGTTGATTGGATGGCCAATAGCAAATACTGCCAATATTTTTAATGAATGGTTTCATAAATATTTTGTTCCAAATGTTAAAAAATATTTAACTGGAAAAGGATTTCTTTTTAAATCACTTCTGCTTATTGACAATGCTTCCGGCCATCCAAAAGTTTTGCATCATGAAAATATTAGTTAAATTTTTGCCACCAAACATCATCTGTTAAATACAGCCATTAGGCCAATGGATTATCTCTACTTTTAAGGCACTGTACATCAAGCGAACGTTTAGATGTATTTTAGATCAAATGGACAATGACGAATCATTATTAGTTATGGATGCTTGGAAAAGATTTACAATATTAGATTGTGTTAAACATATTGCATTAGCATATTCCGAAATTAAAAAATCTACGCTTAACGCATGCTGGAGAAAGATATGACCGCAAGTTGTTGCTAGTAATATCTCTAATACATCATTATAATCTGAATATTCCGAAATAGTAGATATGGTACACTTAGTGAGAGGGGAAGGTTTTGAGGACTTGGAAAAGGTAGATATTCTTGAACGGCCGAAGATCAAGAGTTTCACGAGCATGTTTTAGTTAGCATGGTAATCAATACGAATGATCCGGAAAGCGATACTGATGAGGAGATTGAACCAGTTGAATTTACATCAAAACTAATCCGCGACGGACTTCAGTTAGGCCGAAAATTAAGTAACCATTTTCTTCAAAATGATCCAAACTTAGAACGGGCTCTACAGTTTTAGCGGGATATGAACAAATGTTTAGCTCAGTATGAGGAAGTGTACGAACATCTCAGTAAAAATCAGTCGTTAATTACGAATTTTATGAGGAAGTCTCCTAGAGTAGAAGTTATATTAATCATAGAACCACAATCACCACAAACGATTTTCAGTGATGACAGTGAAATTCAACCAACCAAGAAGAAAACTTATATTTAGCGATACTGATGACAGTAATTGAATCGGGGAAATATTTTTTAATTTTAGACAATGCTTTATATTTTTATTTATATTTCTACTTATAAATTACCTCATCGTACCACGCTAAGCAGGTAGTTCAAAAGAGATTATAGAAAATATTTTAAATAGTGCCGATGATATTACTATTACGACAGATATGTGGACTAGTTGTACGACCGAATCCTATATGTCCATTACAGGCCATTTCAATGATTCTTAATGAAAAGATAAAACTAACATAGATAATGTCCTTTTAAAATGGAACGTACAACAAAAAGTACATACGATCGTGACGGATAATGGTGCAAATAGTGGCAGCATGCAAACTTACAAAATTGCCCATCTATCGTGTCTTGCACATACCTTAAACTTAATTGTGTAACATTCCATTAAACTAATCAAACCAATCCACATGAAAGCAAAGGCCATCGTAGAATTTTTTAACCGAAGTACAATCGCCGCTTCCAAACTTAAATATTTTCAGGGACAAATGAATAATAAATCAGTTCTTAAGCTACAAAATGATGTAATTATAAGATAGAATTCTACATTCTACATGTTACGATGAATAGGGCAGCTAAATGAGGCTGTCAATGCTTCATTATGGGTCCTTGATTTGATCACCCAAAAATTTGAGTGATATGAATACGACACATATTAAAACTTAACTCAAAAATTTGAGGAATCTGATGAAGTGGAAGTTTGCGACTCCGTCGATATAATATTGAGCTTGTTATAAGGTGATTTAATAATAAAATGCTAAAATGTATATACAAACTATCACCGACTATTTTAAAGGGTTTTGATCTTTCACCCGAACTTGATGGCGTATCATTCCATAATGACCTAACTCACGTTATGGTTTGCTTAAGTATGAACAAGTCACCCCAGTGGGATTGAAAATAATGGTATTTAAATTGATGGTTATGCCTAATTTGAAAACTAAAAACCGAAAGAAAATCTTTATAATTGCAGAGTTTTTAGAGCTTTATTTTGTATAAATCAATTGAATCAATAGAAAGCTGACTAAACAGTTACCAATCAGAAAATGTAAACTAAAAAATTTACAAGTATATATAGTATAACCTTCATTTGGTGATTTTTCTTTTATTGAATTAATAAACTTAAATATAACAGCAATTTAATAAAAATTTTAATAGATGCATTTCAGTTTTGGGAATATCGACCGAAAGTGTTGCATGGATCAGTTCCTTTTATAGCCACTGGATATAAATAAATAAATATAAATATATAAACACTCATTCCTCGATTTACACGGTATTTTTTGAGAAAAGTGTGTAAAAACTGAACGATATAATTATGGCCAATTCATATTCTGCTGATCAGGTGTTCAATGCAGATAAGACCGGATTGTTCTGGAAAAGACTGCCAACTAGACTGTTCTTCTCTGAAGCAACGCTTCAGGCGACCATATAATGAAGCCATTGGTAATTAATAAATCAAAAACACCAAGAGCATTTAAGGGGCTGAATATTAATAACATTCCCGTTGATTGGATGGCCAGTAGCATATACTGCCAATATTTTTAATGAATGGTTTCATAAATATTTTGTTCCAAATGTTAAAAAATATTTAACTGCAAAAGGATTTCTTTTTAAATCACTTATTGCTTATTGACAATGCTCCCGGCCATCCAAAAGATTTGCAGCATGAAAAAATTAGTTATATTCTTGCCACCAAACATCATCTGTTTAATACAGCCATTAGACCAATGGATTATCTCCATTTTTAAAGCACTGTACAGCAAGCGAACGTTTAGATGTATTTTAGATCAAATGGACAATGACGAATCATTATTAGTTATGGATGCTTGGAAAAGATTTACAATATTAGATTGTGTTAAACATATTGCATTAGCATATTCTGAAATTAAAAAATCTATGCTTAACGCATGCTGGAGAAAGATATGGCAAGTTGTTGCTGGTAATATCTCTAATATATCATTATAATCTGAATATTCCGAAATAGTAGATATGGTACACTTAGTGAGAGGGGAAGGTTTAGAGGACTTGGAAAAGGTAGATATTCTTGAACGGCCGAAGATCAAGAGTTTGACGAGCATGGTTTAGTTAGCATGGTAATCAATGCGAATGGATCCGGAAGGCGATACTGATGAGGAGATTGAACCGGTTGAATTTACATCAAAAATAATCCGCGACGGACTTCAGTTAGGCCGAAAATTAAGTAACCATTTTCTTCAAAATGATCCAAACTTAGAACGGGCTCTACAGTTTTAACGGGATATGAACAAATGTTTAGCTCAGTATGAGGAAGTGTATAAACATCTCAGTAAAAATCAGTCGTTAATTACGAATTTTATGAGGAAGTCTCCTAGAGTAGAAGTTATATCAATCATAGAACCACAATTACCACAAACGATTTTCAGTGATGACAGTGAAATTCAACCAACCAAGTAGAAAACTTATATTTAGCGATACTGATGACAACAATTGAATCGGGGAAATATTTTTTAATTTTAGACAATGCTTTATATTTTTATTTAACATTTTGTGATAATTTAAACAATGAATTATTTTTTACAGATTGAAATTATGTATTTTTTTAAGTTTGTATTTGATATTAATAGTTTATTATTTATATTTTAATTAAAATAAATGAATTTGAAAAAAAGCACCGTAAACTAAGGATTTTATTAAATTTTTCGATTTACACGATTTTTCATACAAAAATTCTGTTTTCTATTTACACGGTGTTTTGCGGAACCAATTACCATGTAAATCGAGGGATCGGTATATATATATATATATATATATATATATATATATATATATATATATATATATATATACATATATATATATATATATATATATATATATATATATATATATATATATATATATATATATATATATATATATATATATATATATATTTAAGCACATGTTTCAATAAATTGTTAGTATAAAAAAAATAAAATTGGAATTAAAACAGCACAAAACGAGTGGTGGATCTATTTCTTGCTGATAATAAATAAATAGCATAAAATACATAAAATTGTATTCGAAAAGCTTATCAATTTATTAAAATACATTTTTGTATAACTTTCAAAACAAAGTTTTACTGTAATACTAGCAATATATACTGACAGAACAAAATCGATGGTATACAATACAATACACAACGAATATTTTGCTTTCGATCGATTGATATTTTATTTTTTCATAAAATTGGAAAAAAAAAAATTAAAATCCCAACAATCCTTGATGAAAATAAAAAATTATGAAATTGGAAAATTATTTTCCTTTTTTTTATTGTCTATTTTTAAATTTGAAACGGTTGACTGAAAATTCTACTCCTTTCCATCACCATCATCATCATCAGATATCTTCGTATTTTATAATGTGAAATGATGAATTTATATCAATTTATCCAAAAAAAATATTTGTATACGTTTGTATCTTGCTATTTTATTGATCAATAAAATTATTTAAATCATAAAAATGAAAATAAATAGTAAATCTTAATGGATGATGAAAGGAAGATTATCGTTATGAAGCGAAAAAAAGGATATAATATATTTTAGGATTTTCGGTTTTATTTTATGTATTTTTGTTATTGTAAAATACATAAATATAATTCGTTATATATACCGGGTGACCTATTTCAGTTAACTCAATCAAATATATTGAAAAGTGAACTTTTTTAAAATCCAAGACAAAGTTGCTAGTTATTAAATGAAAACACAAAACAAAATCGTCCTTTAAATTTTCTATCTTATCCATTTTTTTTAGAACATATTTTTTTATAGTCAAAACATTTTTATTATTTTAAATATTTTAGATAAATTTGGGCACTTATTGCACCTAAAAGCAAATAAAAATAAATCAAAGTACTTAATTTTTTTGTTAATTCTTAATAAAGTCTTGTGAATTTTTACTTATATAAAACCAAGAAAAGCCCTTCTCTTTGTTTATTTAAACCACTGATAAATATTCTCTATAATTATATTAACACAATTAAATTTTGAATATATATCGGTTGGTCAAGTAAAATGGAACACCCTATACACATTGGTTTATGGGTATAAGTACCTATAAATATTTCATGGTATCTAGTTTCAAGTCAATTCGATTTTATTTTTAATTCCGATTAAAGCCTAAATGCTCATTTAATTAACGATATAATTTGTTATGACAATAAATGTGTTTATTTACCATTATTGTAAAATTTGGTCAGTACCAGCACTAATTTTTAAACCAATGAATTATTTCAGATTATGTTCTAAAAAACCAACAGAATTACAGGCCAAAGTTGACACTTTACTGAAATTTTTTACAAGATCTGTCAGATCATAGGTGGTCAGTCAAACGAACGATTTTACACACAATTGGCCACGCTGTTGTGGTCAGCGGCAGAGATCGAACTGAAGACCGCGGTGTGTTTAATCCAAAACCTTAACCATCACTCTACGACCGGTGAACTCAAACATTTAAAATAAATAGAAACAACGAATTCAATTACGACAATTCATGAACATAATTTTCTTTAATTTTACAATTTACGTAGACCTTGTAAAGTAAGAGTGGTCATATATAATTACTTTAACAAAAAAAAGGGTATTGATACCATCATTTTTCTAACATCAGACTGATATTGATGACTGCAAGCAAATTTTTATAGAGGCCAATTCTCACGATATTTTTATTTTTACAAGGTATAGGTTTTGTTTATTGCTGAAAATCTAGGTTTACAGAAAAAAATGTTTTGAAAAAATCTTAATTGATTAAGTAGGCCACAAAACATTGGGGCGCTGCAGCCTGATGAGAGATCGAATTTTTAATTTGTATATTAAATATAATTCGCATATTCTCATGAGCCCGAAACGAACTACAACAATGCGAAGCAAATTTCGTCTCTTTAACTAATTAATCTATTTGAGTTGAATAAATATTTCTATAAAATGTTTCTTCCCTAATTTATTTTGATCCAACGGATTGTTGTATATTCCCCGAATGACTCATAAGATCTGCTTTAAAATTCAATTATTATTTCAAAGAAATTAACTCAATTAACGAGAAGATGTATTGCTAGACCGTTCACTTAGCTTTTATCTTGCAAATATTAAATGACCATTGTAGGCTTTATTTAGATAACTTATAACAATATTTTACTCCTCATCGAACCAGTCATTGTTTTAATTGTATTTTCTCAACGTTTAAAGTTGAGCGTACTCTTATAAAGATCTTTATTTTCCCATAGGTTAGTATTATTTTTGACAGTTTTGGATTAAACCTTTTAAGCCATTTCATACTGCACTTTATCTATAGTATATTCCCTGTCGCCAAGTTTTATTAATTTTTTTTTGCCTTTAAAACATCAAATTCGTAATAGTAACGTTTAATTTATGTAGTAAAAGTCTTAATACTTAGTAAACACTATACAATTGAAAGTTATACTACAACTGTTGTCATTATTGCACAGTGATACTAAACCGATTAGGTTAAAGAAAGCAACCATAAATACAAGGATTATGAAAATGCCAATCCTTGGTTTACACAACGTACTTTCTTCCTGGATTTCCATACAAAACCGAGCCCCTACTATTGAAATTGATCGCGTTCGTTAGCCGTTCATTTTATCAAATTCGTACTATTGATTACTATTACTACTACATACTATGGATGGCGTTCGTTGCTAAACGATTCACTCGATATCTAGCAACCACTATTTTCTTATTTTAGGCTATCATCGTTCACAGTAAAATCAAAGACGTCTTTAATCCAAAGGTACTCTTACATAAGCTGTAAAAAAGTGAGAAAAATGTAACCTATTGAATGTATTTGCGAGATTATGTCGTCGTTTATATACGATTATATACAATTAATACAGAGGAACATGCAGGCTTCTTAAAAGAGAATAAAGCCGAGTTTATTCTCTTTTAAGAAGCCTGCATGTTCCCGTCGTACGCAGATGGATATTTAAAAATATTAAATCCAAAACCTATTGACCGTATTAGTGCGGCCAAAATCTAGATGAAAAAAATTTTTTGTTTTGAATGGTTTTAAATAACCCATACTATCATGGATCATATAAATTTGAGCATATTATGACACTCGTAGTGAGAGCGTGTTATTTTATATTCTCTATATAAAAACAAACAGTTGAAATAAAACAAGAAAAATTACAAGTTCGCAGTTTTTTTTCCTCTTTAGTTTGCTGTTTTGTTATTTGTTCTACACTGTATGAGCATATCGCTCATACCCGAGAAAAGTAGCATATCTCCAAATTTTCTAATTTCCTGTCTTTGCAAAAAATGTGATTAAAAACGTATACAGTTTTATTTACCAAATCGTCATATTTGAGCTAATACCAGTTTCCGAGAAATGTCTGTTTCTGAAAACAAAAAATGTTAAGTGCTATGTTGCGCATTACTTAAAACTTTTATTTTTATAGTTTTTATTACATGCCATCTGTTCTGGAGCCGATGCTCTCCAACACTTTCGCGGTTAACTTAACGTCCTACTTTACGCCATTACTAGCCAAAACGAGGTAGCACGAATACAGGTTCACTTTAAATATCCATTTCCACATTGCATTGCTTCAGGCAGCCTGTACTGGCATGGACGATGGTTCGGCCCATGGTTTCTGCACTCCAACAAGGGATCATAGTTGTGTTCATCGTCATTACCGATCGTAATCAAGTGATAGAAAATCTGTTTTAAAACTACCCCCCTTTGATATTCTTACCCGGTACCTCCCGATTAAAGCACCGCAGCTTTAACCACTGCGCCAATTGCTCGGTTACATAAATCTTATTTTCTATTAAACTTGATTTTATGAGTAGTGTCACTTTTCTCGTGTATGAGCGATATATAATCGTGACATAATCTCACAAATACATTACAAATACATTGTACATCTACACAAATACAATTGGTTACATTTTTCTCATTTATTTACAACTTATGTATGAGGAAAAAAACAGCAAAGTAATAAGGAAATAAAAAAAAAATGAGCGAACTTGGAATTTTTTGTTTATTTCGACTGTTTCTTTTTATATAGAGAATATAAAATATTACGCTCACTACGTGTGCTATATAATATGCTCAAATTTATATGACGTTATGTAGTTTGGATTATTTTAAACTACTCAAAACAAAATAAAAATTTGTTTTCATATAGATTTTGTTCGCACTAATTAAGTTAACAGGTTACATTTTTAGGGGCATATCCTCCATTCGGTTGCAAGTATATAATTTAACACGCACAAAAATGGCAGAGTTACGACAACTAAACCTGCTGCTAAAATTCGGTATTCTCGATTGTAGTCGCAAGTTTGTAATTCAGCTGAATAATAGTTGCGACAAATAATTTGATTTGAAAATCAACATACAAAATAATAAATATCGACACTAAAGTTATTAATTATGGGGTTTGAAAACTATTAAATAAATTAAATATTTCGATTTATCTTGCCCCTGGAAAGGAATAGTTTATGGAATTCTTTTATTTCATCACTCTTGTTTTCCTCATCTTTGTCTCGTCCAGAATCGTCATCACAATTATTTGGAACATTTTTCCAAATCTTAAACCAACTATTTAATATGCCAAATCCTTGTTCGATAATTTTTCAATCGTTGAATATCACCTTCTAACTTTCGTTGACAAATATAAACAAAACCTATGTACACAATTGAGTGTATTGGTGCTATCAAAATCCATATAAAAAATGTTTAATTTTCTCATTCTTACTACCACTATTTAACATTTGTATCTCAAAATGTTTATCTCAACGCACACCATTTAATGTGTATAGATAATTGAGTAATTTTTAATCTCTTTATTTTTTAATAAGAGCCAACTTGTATTGTATTTATTTGTATTGTGAAATTATTTGTTTGTATTGTGAAATGTTTTTCTATTTTCAACCATTCTCTTGTTTTATATTATGCAAATGAAATTTTTTTATACTCTTTTCGAAACCATATCTCGACACGTTGTTTACTTACAATACATGCTCATGTCTATATGATTAAATAATATTAGTATGCAATGAATACGGCTTGTATATAGTAAAGAGGGTTTTGAGTAACATCAAAACCCTCTTTACTACAAGCCATATTCATGCTATTTAATCATACACATGAGAATGTATTGTAAGTAAAAAACGTGTCGATATATGATTTAGAATATAGTGTAAAATAAAATAAACATTTGCTTACTATAAAACAAAAGAGAGTAAAAATTGTCAAAAAAAATTTAAAAGGCACAGTTGATGTTATCTCAAAATTGATGTTAAAAAAAGAGACGAAAAAATTCTCAATTATCCATAAACATTAAATAGTGTGCGTAACTTAGAGATAAAAATGTTAAATAGTGGTAGTAGGAATGAGAAAATTATACATTTTGTGGTATGGATTTTTATCCATAAACTCAATTGTGTTTGTAGGTTTTATTTATCTGTGTCAACGAAAGTTACAAGACGGCTTGTATAATAGAGAGGGTATACAAAAAAAAGTATACATAAATAATATTTTTTTGGTTTGAACATACATATACAAACGTTAAGAAGTAGACAAAGCCTTATTTATTACAAGCCGTATTGTTTGTATACTCATGCTATACAAAAATATATACTTTGATTGTATTGTAAGTAAAAATCGTGTTGGGATATTATCGCGATTATAGTATAAAAAAGAGAAACATTCACATACTAATACAAAAGAGATTTAAAAAAGAGAGTAAAAATTATCAAAAAACAAAAACAAATTACATAACCTCAACTTTTATGTTATTTATTATGTATACACTGTATATATTACTAATTACACCGCACGATAGATTTTAATAGAAATAAATAATTACAATATATATTAATAAAAAAATACATTATATATTATATAAAAATAATTAATAAATTTAAGTTGAAAATTTCACAATTCACATCATGCACTAAACAAATAAATAAAATTTGACGTTTAATACCACAAGTAGAGAGAAAAATTCTCAATTATGTTAATGGTGTGCGTGAAAAATATTCAATTATGGTAATGGTGTGCGTAATTTAAAGAGAAAATTATATAAAATACAATCAAAACCAACACTATTGTATATTATACAAGCCATGAAGCTTGGCTAAGTAAAACATATTATGACTACTATTTGGTGTATGTGTTAGTGAATTTGAATACAATAAAAATCGAAACAAAAAATTATAATTCGCACTGTCCATACTCCTCTAAATTCAAAGTACATAACATTTCTACAAAAAAAAACGAAACAAAAATTATATTTTGCACTGTCCATTCTGCTCTAAACTCATAGTATATAGTATAGTATATAATGAAGTAAATAATAATAACAATACTTCTCTCTCTCGTTAAATAATAAATTTGTTTTTTGCTTTGTCATAAAGAGTGCAACATACTGTTGTTCCATCATTCGTATTCATTTTTTATTTACATCAAAGCATATAATAAAAGTATATACAAATTATACTACGTCACAA
Organism: Tipula confusa; assembly: GCA_963556175.1. NCBI lineage: Eukaryota > Metazoa > Arthropoda > Insecta > Diptera > Tipulidae > Tipula > Tipula confusa. Next base: position 128,545,175 of record OY744476.1, on the reverse strand, counting down.
CACTAATACTTAGGTATAGTAGTCACTTTTTGGCATAAGTATCGCAACTTCATGGCTTGTATATACATTTGTGTTGGTTTTGATACAATAAACATTCGCATACTATAGAAACAGAAAATATGAGAAAAAAACATTATTTTTATATGGATTTCGATAGGATTTCACATTACATTCAATTTTTCTTATCGGTTTTGTTTGTCTGTGTCAACGAAAGTTAGAAGATGGCTTGTAATAAAGAGGGTTTTGTGTATTGACGTACGGAGAGTTCTAAAATGTGTGAAGAATATAAAATTGGTATACATTGACAAAAAAAGTACTAAATTTTTGATAGCGATCGAAAGCAATAGTGCGAAATTTTTATCTCAGTCGTTCAACTAGAATCGACAATGAATGATAGCGATCGATTTCAATAGTAATTGGGGCCCCAGATTTGTTCGGCGATAATTTTGGGATTTTTTTTGCACCAAAATTTTGTTAGTTTGCTCGGATTCTTCGCACTCATGCAAACAAGATTAATAAAAAAATTCTCAAGGACACAGTTTTTCATATTTTTTATCAGTTTTAATTTTAAACAAAAAAAATTTACTAATATAATGTTCTACGGCATTTGGTTGAGAAATCGAATATATAATCCGTATTGCAAATATTGTACAAGATCAACCATCTTAAAGTTTTAGAAAGATTCCTGTAAGAAAATATCAGTTATTTGCACACTTAGCACAATACAAAATAAAAAACTTTATTATCGCGTACTCCCTTTTACGAACCTTTCGCTTTTCTATTCTGGAGGCGGTCAAAAAATTCTATTCATAATAATGAAAAACATTTTTAATCTGGATTCGAAATATAAATTTGCGCCTTTAATTACAAAGTGTGGGTGGTGTTACTTTTTAGTTTATAAATCAAAAAAATTCAGTTAACCCACCAGGGTCAGCAATAATTAATAACCAAGATAAGATTAGAAAAAGGTTTCGTTTTGTGTTGTTTTAAATAAAGGATAATAAATACTCATTTTTTGAATGATTTGGATTGCCTTCACGTTTTTTATATTCAGTTTAAAAAATATTAATTATTAAATATAAAAAATTCAAGCAATTCATTTTTTACAGAAATTAAACTTTTTTTTGTTATTTTTTGAAAAAAAATAATTAAAGAAAATGTCAAATATTTCTGTTAAATTAATTATTAGAAATATAGTAAACGTTCGATGACAAAATATTCAACATTTATTCTAAATTAAAATTTACGTTTTTTGCCAACTTTACTTTAATATCCTACATACTTAACGGCTGACCGTTTAGTAATTTAAAGAGTGTTAAGCTCGAAAGATATTTTTAGAAAACTTATTCAATCATTAACTGGTTTTAATTGATATAGGCGAGTAGCTGTTAAGCATTTAATAAGTCTATATATTTCTCAACTTTATTGTAGTAAAAATTTCTTCTCAATCATCTAGTTGCTGCAAATTATTTGGTAAATCTAAAATAGAATATAACCATACTTACACTTTATTGGAGAAAATATCATCCGAAAACGCCCGCTGTAAAGTCATTGTTGAATGCCTACCATTATTATAAACTATGGCTTCTTTACCATAAAAAATATAATGCGTTGAAAAGTTGATAATATTTCAAACTTTTCACTTTGTTTTTGAAGCTATAAAAAATGATGAAACAGTTGGAGTTATTTTGGAAGCAGAACGATCATTTTTGTGACGCTAGATCGTAAAGTAACTCTAATAAGATGCACATAAACGAATTATAAGATATTTTTATCTGTCAGAAGGAAAACTAAAAATATTTCTGTTTGGCTCACATATACACATATTTTAATTTGTGTTTCACACAAAACCACAAAATTTGGTGATATCTCGTTAAACCATGTTCAAAAATGGTCAAAGTGACAACTTTAGTTTCCAGCGTTGAAACCGCTGAGGTGTGCTTGAACTAGTTATATAGAAAATTTTACTGGCCGACCATAATTTGTTGCATTAAATTTTTAAATTTAAATTTATTTACCATTTTAGTTTTTCCAAGACTAAAGGTGATGCAGTGGTTCTGTTGTTTCGAAAGCGGTTTTAATTAGTTTTAATACAGTTTGTGGTGAAAATAATTGCGTACATAAAGATAATTTATAAAAAAGGGGATTTTACTAAATTTACTTGTAGAAATCTAAAGTTACGGCCAAAATGGATTATTGAGTAAGTCAAGAAGACCAATATAAAAATAATACAATTATTCCAAAACAAAGTGTTACGAGGCACTCGTAACACTTTGAACCTTTTTCCTCTTATTACCAAATTACTTATGTTAATTAAATAAATAAGATTTATTCTTACTTTCTCAGAAATGTTGGGACATTTTTTATTTAAACAAACCGATGAAGGTATATTTTTTTTATTACCCTTATGTATATGTCCTATAAAGGCCAGAACAAAGAGTTAAGCCTTAAGAGTAAAGCAGAACTGTTAACCACTCAATAACCATCCATATTGTCATTTTTAAATTAGTAAATATTTTCAAAATATCATTACTATCTAGTTATAGAACTATAGCTATTCATGATATTCGTTGCAAACAATTTCTGTTGACTGTTGAACTTATCCATGGCCACTTAATGACATAAGTTACTTTTGCACTTATCTAAACGACAAAAATTTATAACCCATAACTTATTTATTCATAAACGATTTTTCGTTTTAATGTTAATTTAATCAAAATAATGAAAAAATTTACAGTACATTTATAAAAAAAAAATACAAAACTCGTTAACGTTTAGTTCTTGTGCAACGTAGTGTCTTCTTGTCAGTACAGAAAAAACTACACATTTGCATATTCTAATTTAAACTTTCTAGAACATTATTTTTTTGTGCATTTGTTTAGTTTTAGTTTGTGTTCTAGCTACTAATTAATTTCTAAAACTATGTTAAGTAGATATAAATTAGGTATTGTTGTTGTTTTTGACAATAATATATATGTAAGCTCTAATAATATATATGTAAAATAGATTTTGAAAATTTATATCGCAATAACGACTTGTTTAAAAATTGGACCAAATTGTTCAACAACATTTTAATATACTACCAGAATAATATTACACATATCTATTTAAATAACCATCTGGACATTTGTTTGGTGAATGAAACTAACGAAGATAATTTGGAGAATAAGGAGTTAACTTCTTATATGTATAGTTTGGTATTACTCTAATTTGTTTCTCCTATTTAGAGACCAAAAACTATATTAGTATACTGTTATTGTTCAGTATTTTAAAAATACCTCGTATATCACTGAAGAAAAATCAAAAAAAATATGTAAGCCAAGCTTTAGTAAAGCACAAGAAACTCTTATAACAATAGACAAATCAGTAAACAATATAGATAGAATTATATCGGACCGAAGAAACCAATATTGGTCTTATGGATTATCCGTTTATAATAGCCATTGGGGAAAATTTCAATACAATTACTGATTATTATGTTATGTCCCATATAATATTAGATGTAACATTTAAATTATACCATGAACTAAACTTTGAGTACCCAGGTGCCGGTAAACCAACATTTTAATTTATTAGTTTTATTTTAATAGTTTCTAGTTTCAATTCATTTAACTCTGATGTTAATAATCTAATTCAAATATTAAAGCGGATATCGCTCTTCTTAATTTTAATTTTAAAAGTATATTTCATACATTTTCATAAATCTAAATTTAAGCATCATTGAAATTTTTTTATTTATTATTAACAAACAATTTGTGTAACTCAGAAGTTCAAACTAAGAATAAAAATATTTTTGAAATCTTAAGTTGGTAAAAAAATCTCAAAATTTACAATGTTATGGATAATGAGTATAAAATCCAATTTAAAGCTTCAAAAGTTATTGATAGAAATGTAGCATATAAAAAAGTGCATTCTTTGCGTATTTTTAACCCACCAACTATAGAGTTTCATGAAATTGAAGAGTTAATCTTTTCCGAAAATGGTTTCATTTTTTTTTTCTGATAACTAAAATATTAAAATCCAAATTTCCAGAACATTTCCAAGCTTATTCATAATAGTGATAGTTGATCACGAATACTCACTAGATTTTATAGATGAGTTTAGTACTTAATCTATGCTTCTAAATACTTCAATACTTTTAAATAATGGTAAACAATATATTCGAGTAAAGAGACTTTAAACTGCATATTTATAATTATTTTGTAATTATATATTATAATAATTTTGTGATAGTTAACTAACTAAAAAACAAATAAAATGTAACTAATTGATTTTCATTTCCATCGATAATTTTCCTTATTTCAAAAAAATATCGTTATACTCAAATGTATCGTTTTAATAACTAAAAGGTCATTTGTTCAAAGTTTAATAATAACTAAATTATGATTTAGTTGTAAGAAAAACTATTTTATATTTATTAAAATAAAATTAATCATACTTTGATCAAATAACTTATTAACCAATTTGGTTTTCGTATAATAATTTCATAATTATTGCTGAAATAATTTAAGTGGTAGCAATAAAGTAATTATTTTTATTATTTGTAAAATTCCAAAAGTTGTATTTTCAATACAGTAAGACCCTTACGTGATTAATTCATTTCAAAGGTTTTCGCGTAAGTCGAAAAATCGCGTAACTCCATCAAATCTTAAATTCGTGAAATTTTTGTTAGGTTTAAAGGATGGTTGAAAATAGGATGGACCTACACAAATATTTAATAAAACATTATTTATATTATTTCTAGAAATTATTATTAAATCAGATATGTACGTACATAAATACGTATATAGATACATTTTTTGTTAAAACAAATAAAAAACTTCTCATTTCATCAAAAAAAAAAAATAATAATCAATCACGAAAATACGAATTCATATAAATCGCATTCGCGGAAGTCGAGGACTTACTGTAGCTGCAAAGTTATTATTTTTAAATAATAAAGTTATTGATTTCATTAAAATAGTTATTATATCTATTTAATTTTTTTTTAATTATCAAGAATTTTTTACACATTAAAATACTAAGAAATTTATTGGCCAAAGGATTCATTATCCTAAAAACTATTAAATTAGTGTGTGTATGAAAATAGTATTTTCGATAACTTCTTTTTCTGGGTGTAAGGGCATCATTCGTTTGAATATCATCCAAATTATTTAAAAATGTAGCTACAACTTCTGGAGACTAGCAAACAATTTCATCTACTATACATGTGAGCACAACAATTTTATCCGTGGATAGAGTATTTGCAATTTTCGCAAAAACTTTTTTGTATACCCTTCTCCAGTTTTTCATATGTCTCCCCAACCAGAGCAATAAACTTCAACGCATGAGTTCGTGCGGCCATTTAAAGGTATTTAAATTTGTAGTGCAAATGTGTACCGGTTGAGTAATAAACCGCAGTGTATAATTTTGAAAGCACACTGCTCTGCACCATGCACATTATCGAACATACCCAATATATGTACAAACGTTTCATTAACTATTATGGTTTAAGTATAGATTAGCCATCCTCCTTTAACTAAGTACTTAACTTTCAACTATGTTATTGATCAACACTTTGGTATTTTTAAATTACAGTTTACCATATAACCATTTAAATTAAATTAAGTTAAAATTAATAATTCATTCTTACATAAATTAAATAATGTACTTATATATTAGTATATTAATAACAAAAACTACATGGCAAGATTTCAATCGAATCACGACGATATTCCAAAAGTCAAACAAATATATAATATATTTTGTTGGTTTATTCTTGTTGGACGATTATTTTTCGAAAGTTAATCTTTACTCTATGTTTAAATTGAACACTAATATAAAGTAATGGCATGATGGTTTAGAAATTGTCAATCTGTGACAAGCCTCAACCCAAATTTTTCATGTGTCATTTCGTTGTGTTATTTTTTTAAATTTCAATGAAATAAATTTATTCATTTATTTGATTTTCAAATGAACCAAAGACACATACACATCGTATCTAGTATAGGAAAAGCCAAAATACAAAACAAAACTATATAGAGCTAAATGTACAAAACGATCGAATGGGATACACATTTGAAAATTGCCTACATAAAACTTGCTAACACATTTATTCATGTCATAAATTTTCCCAATTTTTTTTTTTTTTTTTTCGTATAGCCTCAAAGGTTTTTTTTTGTGTTAGCGACACATACGTTTACAGACTCCTTTCTAATTTTGCCCTTTATATATATATATATATATATATATATATATATATATATATATATATATATATATATATATATATATATATATATATATAAATATATATTATATATAAATATATATATATATATATATATATATATATATATATATATATATATATATATATATATATATATATATATATGTATATTTATATATATATATATATATATATATAAATAATATATATATATATATATATATATATATATATATATATATATATATTTATATATATATATATATATATATATATATATATATATATATATATATATATATATATATATATATATATATATATATATATATATATACATATATAAATATAAATATATAAATATATATATATATATATATATATATATATATATATATAGATATATATATATATATATATATATATATATATATATATATATATATATATATATATATATATATATAGATATATATATATATATATATATATATATATATATATATAGATATATATATATATATATATATATATATATATATATATATATATATATATATATATATATATATATATATATATATATATATTTCACTTAAATTATAATGTGAATCTATTTATTGTTTTTATTGTTCGACGTTTTCTTCAGTTTATACGGTAATTTTCGCTCTTATTACAGAATGTTACGTGACAGTTCAAGTTTAACGAAACTGAACGAAACGTTCTTAAAAATTCACTGGTCACTTACTTTAATTTTCATTTTATCACATTCTTAAGGCGGAACTATACCAGGAATAACAAAATACGAAATTAAATGAAACCAAATTTTCTTATTCCATTATGACATTGCGACTATAGTTCCTTCTTTTTTATAATATGGCATGCTTTTTTTGTGTTCTTCTACAAGCTAATTATTGCATTATTTCGTGTGTAAATTAGTTAAAAGAATCTTATATATTTATTGTATATAGTTATGTAAATAGTTATGATAGTACTTACAATAAATATACATTGTTTTTTATAAAAATGAAGTATCTACACAAAATTACAAAAATAATATTCCCTATTGAGTAGTATACAGTGGGATTCTTACCTCACTTTATATTTTTTATACAAACAATTTTATTTTAGGCATAAACCACCACCAACATTTTTTAGTAATGGTTACAATTATTTAAAATTAACCTTATGTCGGTGTACGCAAATTTTTTTTATATTATCTTTATAAAAATTTTAATTTAAAAAATATTTTCCCTCTTTTGTATTTCTTGTATGTTATTTTTTCCTTATTTTTGTGCTATAATTTTCGGTCGCCTATTTTTCGTAAGTGACAGCTAAAATTTAACGAAAATTTTTAATTATCGTTATTTTAGTCATTTTAAGTATAGTCGAATACCTGCAAATCAGTTGTTTCGCTATCTTACGTTATTTCTTTTATTTTTGTTATTCTAAGTATAGTAGTTCCACCTATACTTAAATTTCTTACAGTCTCGCTGGTTAATGCATTTGAAAAGAATTTCAAATACAATGCATAATGGTGTTTTTCTACGATGAAACATATTTTTTCTGCAGCCAAACATTAAAATCTGCAGCAAAACCAAAAAAAAAAAGATAGTGTTAAATTCTACTTGAGTGACAAAGACAACTGTTTTTTTTTGTTTTTTTATAGCTAAATTTTATAGTTTATAAAAGTTGACGCCTTCCCTAAATAACCTAAAAATAACCTAAAAATTTATGTGCACATCTCCAAAATAAATTGTGTTATTTAATTTTTTTTATGAGATTGTCCTATTTTAATGAATATTTACGTTTATATTCGAAAAATTGATCCGATAATATTTTATAATTTTTTTTAAATTTATTACGACACGATTATCAAAATATTTCAATAATATCAAAATTTTATTTAATTTTTTAACCTCAAAATTTTAGTTGTTACCACACTGAAAATAAAAATAAAATGAATTTAGCTATAAAAAAAATAAACAAAAATTTTATGTGTGTGTGCTAGAAATATTTTCTCGTCCATACACAATTTTTATGTGCATGTATTATTTTCAACCATAAAAAGTATTCCAATTTTATATTTTTTCGTTTTGCTGCCATAATTATGGCGACAGAACGAAAAAAATACAAAATAATTTTGTATGCACAGCGTGCAGCAAAAGTTGTCCGTCTCACTCGTACAAAAGTTAAATTTATATTTTTATCTCATGTTTTTCATGCATATAAAATATGTTTCATCGTGGAAAATACTCTTAATAACCAGTCGTCAAATCGTTAGTTAAAATATATCGGTATTATGTAGTGGTTGCTCCAAGAAGACAAATTTCAAAAAAAATAAATTTTAATAATTATCGTTTATTAATAATAACTTTAATTTTCATAGAGATTAAAATATATATTCATCATCATAGAAACATAAAATTACGCTAGAAAACACATACAGTTTCTTATGGAGCATCGAAATGATGAGTTTTAAATCTGAACAACTGAAATTCAGAAAGCACAAAAACCCAAATTAAAAAACTCAGTGGGGTACGCCTTTCCTAAATTGATAAGGAGTCTTACTTGATATTTGTCATTATTTAAGATTAATTAACATAGAGTAGTAGTTATAATAATAGTTGGGAGAGCTTTGCCCTCAAACGAGATTGCAGATTGCACTATATTAAATTCGTTTTTGTTTACAATCCTTGATAGGCTTCCATATTATGTTGCACTAAGTTTTGACGAAAATAATAAATTAATGAAAGAAGCAAATTAAGGTCTGCCGATTCAGGAAAAATCACATAAAAAAGCTTAAAATATCGCCTAAATAACTGTTTTACAGATCACACTATATATATATATATATATATATATATATATATATATATATATATATATATATATATATATATATATATATATATATATATATATATATATATATATATATATATATATATATATAAATATATAAATGTATATATAATGTTCGTGTATATTACGGAACATTTGAAATGGATTTGTTTTTCGTTCATTTAAATACGAATGTTTATTTTCTTATAACCGAGAGAATAACAGACGACCGAACCATCCCAGATTTACATTATAAGGAAGAATGAAAAAATAAATGGAAAACCCACACAATTTATGTTTTTTAATTTTCATTTGGAATGACCTAAAACAAATTGAAAGAAAATTTATTTGGTGATAGCAAAAAATTGTTTGTTTTTTTTTGTTGCCTCTTCTGGGTACCGTTGGAATATTTTAATTTTGTATATCGATGATTTTTCTTTGTTAACTGGTGTATCTAATATGTGTATACTGGTTTTATACAGTCAAAATAAAACCAATTTAACCGAAATTTGTGGATTGTGAAAATTTTAGTGACATAATTGGAAAAACAAAACGATTGATGATTTTTATGAAAAAGGTTTAGTTTAATTATGTACCTTTAGTATTTAAAAAAAAATTAATTATTGCACATAGAATTGTTGTGGCTATACCTTTACTATTTGTTGCCAGTGCGAATAATTGGTGAAATTAAAAATTAACTTATTCGATTTATTGATGTATTCGAAAAAATAAAATATTTAATTATTATTATAAAGTGATTAATCAACATGCCACTAAAAGACTAACCAAAAAAACTTTATTACTAATATGATTTAGTAAATTTATTTTTAATTGCTTCTAAGCTTTATACTAAGAAATATAAAAGAAAACTAAATTAAAACCAGAGATGAAGAAAAGAACATAATATATAATGAATGAACAAACTAAACGATGCACATAATGTCTTGTTTAAGAAGTTTATATCGAAATGAAAATGAAAAGCAAGACAAAAAGTCACACTTTCGTTAAGAAAGAAAATTTAATATAACAAGTTTATTTTCTTATTATTAAATTTCGAAAGTAAAAATCTTCTGGTCGTAAAAGTACAAAAAATCAACACACAAAAAAATGTATATATAAAATGGATTGTGTAATGATGGTGGTATAGTTCAGCAAAAATAAAACAACAAAACTGAAATTAAACAAATAACAGCAGCAGCTAGGATCTATACTCTTTAGTACATCATATACTTAAAGAACTGGGTGTTTTGGTATTTGACAAATTTTATCATTGAAACGAAAATAAAACAAGAAGCACACTGTAAACAAAATGTCATGCCCATTAGACCATTCTTTATATCTTCCTTTATATAGAGTGTAATGTTATAAATTACGTTCTGTTTCAATATAATATGTGGCATCGAATACAGCAAACAACATTTGAAATAAATTGGTCTCATATGTTTGGTCAATCTTATAGTGATTTAAATTTACAGATTTTCATATTTTCAAAGTACAGTAAAACCAAAATTCTTATGTACATATATATGTATATATATATATATATATATATATATATATATATATATATATATATATATATATATATATATATATATATATATATCCTATTAATCTTGTATGAAAAATCTATCCAATCTATAGACATATAATCTCAATTTGTATTCGAGCATATTACAATCCCACTTAACCTTCAAACGACAAAACTATATATACTATGTTTGGGTTTATATTTAAGTTTATTGCTTAATCTTGCCTATAATGATTGACATATTTTAAATGGAGTTTGTAATTCAAAATAAATAGGAAAATTTTTATAATATTTTATTTTTCGTTTTGTACGTATATGGTGTATCTTTATTGGGAGAAAAGATCAAGAACGAAGTTATAAAAATAAAAATAACCGTTAAATTTTTCCATTTCATTTCTCCGATAATATTTTCAGAAAAAGGGAACCAACAAAAAGAAAAACCAAAAAAGTAATACGATGACGATAATAATCATAAAAATAATATATTTTTTTTTTTAATTTTAGTTAGGAATGGAAGAGGACAAATTTTCAGAACATTTTGTTTTCCACAACCCATTTACAAAATTAGAAATTAATATTTAGGTGATTGGTTGTGGTTTGTGCAAATATAACTTGCTATTAGAATAATAATTTTTATTATGGACTATGACGTATATATGTTAGAGATGTTAGAGATTTTCGTATACTGGTTGTGTCAACTTTCACAGAGTTTTCTATTTAAAAACAAACATAATTTGTAAGAAAGAAATGTTTACCATTAAAATAATGGGCTGGAATTTATCATATGATATATTTGCCCATAAAATGAAATAGTTTATGTAAATACAAAAATAGTATTCAAAACACAAGAGACATAATTATTGTTTATTATTCACTCATTTTTGTAAAGTTATTCTTTTAGAGCTGTACGAGTTATTAACGTCAATCTTATACTAAATTGTAAACAAAATCCAATCAATGAAATTAAAATAAAATTAAAAATTAATGTTTAATTAATGGTACCGTTGTTTAAACATAAATAGTTTATGATAAACTACTAGTACTTCTTTACAGAAATAAATATCAATTCAGCTGATTTTAACAATAACCAAAACTCTTACGCGGCTTTCACACCAAACAAACTTTTTGTTCGATAAGAATTTGTGCTATTCAATAGTCATATTTTAAGATCTTTTTATTTTATATTAAGATAATTTTTTAGAACTTTTATCTTAATTTACCTATAAAATAAAACTAAAAATCCAAACCAATTCGATTTGAAAACTAATATTTAATATCTTCCAAAATGTTCGATAAAGAAATGAGTTACTGAACATAAAAGTGTATTAAAGAAGAGCCATGCGGATAAACAGATAGCGGTGTAAGGTAAAACTGAAATTATCTGTATCGGGTTATTCCACAACTAACGAGACATATTTTATAATTTACACAGTAACCTTAATTTTGTGACATTTACTGTGATAAATGTTTTTCTTTAAATTTGGTTGCTCCTAGTAACTGTACTTTTCCAATAACATCTAGGTGGCACATAAATCACAAAATATTTTATTAAACATATTTGCTACGTATTTATTTGGTGTAAAAGCTGGAAATTAGTCAACGATAAATTAAGATTTTAAATTTAATGTAATTTTGTTGAAGCAGGTCGTAACTTTTTGATTGAGCGTTTCCTCAGTAGCAGTTTGGATCCCGTTATTGGGTCAAATTGTTCTCAGTTTATTTGCAGTTTCCTTTAACGCCCTATACTTTACACTGTTTGCAGTCAATATCAGCTCAAAGAATCGCAGCATGCATACTTTACTAGCGTGGAAGATATTTTGGTTCATCGATTATCTACTCCAATAGAGTGTTATTCATGTGTTATTCATGTTTCCATATGTGATGCCCATGTGCATTTGCATATGTTTATAGCATTACGATAATGTTCAGCTAGTTTTACCGATGTAATTGTGGTTCTGCTATATTAAATGTTTTGTACAAATGTCAAATCCCGATTTAAATTAATTAATCTTGCTTAGCTCCGTTTGTTTTTTAAACGGATGTAAGATAAAGAACCAACCGAGTAATTGGAGCAGTGGTTAAAGCTGTGGTATTTGGGTTCGTATCCTAACGGAGGAGGGTTGAAAAATGGGGTTTTCAGTAAAACCTATATAAGTTGACGGTCCAAAAATGAATGATTTGTAGTCAACTTAGAGAGGTGGTCAACGTATATAAAAATGTAAGTAAAAAATGGTATATTTCAATGCAGTTTTTAACAGTTGCGTTAGACACCTCTTTAACTTTAGCAACTAATTCGGAACGAAAAGGAAAACTATTTAATGAGCATTAATACTTTTTTGCGTTTTTCCTGTTTTATTAGAGCTTGAACATAATTGAATATCAATATCGACGTAATTTTACAAACGAAACACCGTTAAGTGATATAACCAAACCAGCATAAAATAATTTACTATCTACTCCTTCGTTTTCTAGTTGATGTTCTGTATCCTACGCTTCGCCCATACATAAACCTGCGTCAAACGTTTATATTTTTTGACTATATGAGCATGCTGCATTGGTGTCGCTTTGTTGTATCACAAACCGTAAAATTGTATTACGATAATATGACTTAACATTTTTTATGATGCCCTGCTCTATGCGCTGTTGTTTTGTAGTAAAAAAGTTGAAAGAAATATCTAAATTAGATAAATTACCCAATACGGGTGTACCTGCCTGTCAATTATTAATCTTAGAAAAATTGTTTTTATTTTTTCTTCGCATTTGCTCGTTGATAATTTTAATCCAATCACTAAACAAATTGAACGTCATCCACGCCGTCCTATTTGACGTTCAAACTACCGGCAAATGTTCAACATTAAGCCCTTTAAAACCGTTTGTTTTCGCGGCTTTACCAATTACAAGTGGCTTAAATTTCTTGCCGGTGCTACTACAATACAATAAAATTGTTAGGTGCTCTTTTGAATTTTGGCTACTTTTACAAACATTACTTTTCTTAACTAGACTCAACTCTGGCATCATTTTATAGAATAAAGCACATTCGTCTGCATTAAAAGAACAACTTCATATAATTATAGTGAAACATCTGTTCTTGAAAGTAGTGTTTCAGAAAATGAGGGAATATTATACAAACAATGAAAACAAGTAACTGATGAGAAAAATCAGCAAAGCATTATTATTCTCAATTTACAACAACAAATTGACGAACTAAATTGACGAATTGAAAATTATCAGGCATTCTATTATATAATTTAAGCAAGCGTTTCAGAAGAATCATTCATCACAAAATAGATGAATCATAATAAAATAAGCATCAACGTGAGTAGCGGAGATGCATATAGGAACGTAGTGAAAACTTTGAGCGAAGGCTCATTTATCTTTCACACGTATGAAAATAAACAAGAAAGGTCAATCAGAATTATGGAACTTACATTATACATATATCCCAGAACGATTTAAATATGAATTATCATCAAAACAATTTAAAATAATCGGCGTAATGACCAAAATTAGCGAAAATATAACTAATATTTATAAGATCACTAGTTTATTGGGTTGTAAAGTGGAAATTCAATCACTTAGAAAATCTAAATTAGTTCAATGCAATGCAAATGATGTCAAGCATATGGACACACGCAAAAATATACTTGCAAAATTTCAAGGTGTGGTAAATGTGCTGGACACCACCTACTTAGAGAATGCGACAATCCACAAGTTCATCTAAGGTTTTTACACTGTGGACAAGGTCATCCTGCTAATTATCGAGGAAGTATTGTTCCAAAGGAAATTCGGAGAATTAAAATCCAAAGGATGAATAAAACTCAAATGGATGGTCAGGCAAATCGATACAAGAGGCAGATAAATCAAGACAATGGCAAACCATATGGCCGTCAACTAAGAACTTAAGGTGTTACCTATGCCGAAAGGCGTAATCAATAAACCCCAAGCAAAAATCGATAGATATAGACATCAGTCAAACATTACAAGTAATCTAATGATATTAACAACATTTGATGAGAGGCTACAAAAATTGGAAGATAGAGGCTTCAAGGGTCTGGGAAAAAAGTTAATAATAGGTGGTGACTTCAATGCGTAAAATACTTACTGGGGTTCTAGATTAACTACAGTTAAGGGAAACCATTACTGATTGCTATATTGGCCCAAGAAAAATACCTGACCTGATCAATTTTTGTATAACCATAAATATTTCTAATAATTTTATGAAAGTCGAAGGAAGCCAAGATATGAGCTCAGATCATTTTCCAAAAGTCCTAACTCTAAGAAAGTATATCATCCAAAAAAGGAATAATCCAGTACTAACCAACAAATAAACGCTGCATTCAGGTTAAAATATGTGCCCACACATTGGAAAATGCTTAAAGTTATCATGATCCCCAAAAGAGAAAATAAAATATAGGCCTATTTCGTTGCTGCCGATAGAGTATTAACTCTTTGAAAAGTTACTATTAGGCATTTTCGTAAATAGATCCTGAATAATTTCAGGCTAACTTTTTATTTTTGTTATGTTGGTAATAAATTATTCAAGTTATCCATCCCATTCAATTTATTATACATTTTGTTCGTTGCATGAAAGCAAAATTCGAATAAAATTCGATGACTCATTTTGTCAGATAAATCAATTGGTTATTGTTGTTGTATATTCACAGATCGTCTTTGTGTTTAAAAGAAAAATTAATCCAGCATTTCCAGTATCACATACTGTAGGACTTGAG
This sequence comes from Tipula confusa, assembly GCA_963556175.1. Taxonomy (NCBI): domain Eukaryota; kingdom Metazoa; phylum Arthropoda; class Insecta; order Diptera; family Tipulidae; genus Tipula; species Tipula confusa. The sequence goes on along the minus strand of OY744476.1, from coordinate 128,529,859 downwards.
TTCATAGAACAATTAAATTGTTTAAAAACAAACCAAATGTGTACTCGACATTATAGCCCTGCGCAATAAAAACATCCATTTTCAACATTAAGTGGAATACTTTAACATTAAGTGGAATACTTTAATGTTCGAAAGTTAGCCTGAAGTTATTCAGGATCTATTTACAAAAATGCCTATTATACTGAAAAAATAACCTAATTCCGAATCACCAATTTGGTTTTCTTAGTGAGCAACCATTGATTAAGAGCATAGAATAACCAAACATATAATCTACAAACTCAAATTTCCTACCTAAACAGTACAGCATGTACTCTGTAGACTGTAATCATATATAACGGAAAGATATTTTAGACTTAAATAAAAAGATGCATATTCTGAGTTTAAAGAAATAAGAGCAGGAGTTTCACAAGGAAGTGTACTTGGGCCACTTCTGTATTTACTATACAGCCGAGATGTTTTAATCCCACAAAACAACATGATAGCCATTTTCGCCGATGACAGCTATCATGGCAATAGGTGCTAATAACTCAGATACCACAGAGCACTTACAAACCGCCGTAGAGCAAGTACACAACTCAACAAAAAAATGGTCCATAAAAGAAATGGAACTAAATCTGTACATATCGACTTTACGAACAAGTAAAGTGTGATTAGTACACAAACCAGTATATTTAAATAATGAAAAAATATCACATGCAAACACTGCCAAATATCTTGGGATGACATTAGGCACTAAGCTTCGTTGGAAAGCTCATGTAAAAATAAAAAGAGACGAGTTGGGATTAAAATACAATAAAATGTATTGGTTACTGGGAAGAAACTTTCATCTATCAATCCCTAATAAGCTTCTGCTGTATAAGCGAATAATGACGCCTGTTTGAACTTATGGTGCACAGCTGTGGGGATGTGACTACCAGAGCAACATGGATTTTACCCAACGATTCCAAAATAAAGTGCTAAAAAACATCGTCACCGCACTAGGATTCGTTAGAAATAGCGACATCCCCAAAGATCTGGACATAGAACTCATCAAAACCGAAATTATTAAATTTGCTAGAAGTCATGAACAACGTCTACTTCACCTTGTTAACAAAGAGGCTTTCCAACTCCTGGATAATACGAATTTAGTTAGTTTTGTTGTTTTAGCGCACAACAAAAGTGGATCAAATAATAAATATCAAAACTAAGGAGTACATCGATGGAAGAACCCTTAAATTTCAGTAAAATGTAGTAATTTAAGTATAAAATTGCTTATTAGTGTTAGACTAGATTGTGATTAAAAAAGAAATAATAAAGAATAATTAATTAAATAAAAAATAAAAATAAAATAAGAAAGCCTTTATATCAGATGCATAATACGAAAATTGTTGCGTACTTACCCCAGAAACCGCCTTGACTAGAATAATCCGAGTAGGCACATGTTATGAGTCGTGACCAGACCTATAATAAAAATAATATCACTTTAATAACTGTACCATTTATGATTCATACAAGAAACCAACAAAATTTTCTACTAAATGGTGCTATCATTAATCCGTGCCACTGCATAAATTTTGTTTATTAAATGTATGTTGTATTTCATCAGTTATACCATTATTGACATAATGTTTTACACAAAAATGTCAAAACAGCATAATTTTTTTTATATAACCTAATACATAATTTCGATGATAATCGTTGTTGCTGTTGCTGACAAAACCTAACCTACCGTACGTAAAAAAAACGTGGTCGCAAGTTTTTTTTATATTTGGAGTAAAACAAAAACTATATCGAGGGTAGATCTAATCTATGCTAAATGGAAAAACTTAAAGCGAACAAAATTAACATTTTATTCATGAAACCATAATTTGAATATACCAAACATAACATTATATCTGTTTTCCGACTGCTTTTTGTTGTGCAGAACGTTTAAAATTTTTATAAAAAAAAGTAAAGTGCAAGTACACAGCCACCAAAAAATTGACATTTTCCATAAATTATAAATTTTTTTGGTATTTTTATAATTTGAGTAAGTTTTTTTTTTTACTTGCTGCTGTAACTGATGTTGGTCGATCACGTTTAGAATAAAAAAGAAAGGAAATACAACAAATATTCTTAGAAAATCACGAGGGTTGATAAATTATTTGTAAACTGACATTTTAGATTTTATCTCGAGTTATGCTGTATTTTCATGGTAAATATTTTATATTTCATTTATATTTGATAATATAAATGAAATTTTTTATTTTGCGTTTCGTATTGAATTTACGTCGTTGTACCTATCTATGGTTAAATCCTAATTACACGTATAACGTAAAGTTCTTTTGGTTAAGTAAAATACACAAACCATTTTTTGGCTGACGAACCAAGTCGGGTATACCGATAAAATTCTAATCTTAACGAATTAACAACAACAATGTACGTATGTGAAAATTACCATAGAGTTTATCGGTAGAACAAATTCAAAGTGGTATTTCGAATTTTCGAGCAAGAAAATGGATTTTAGTATATGTACATGCATTACATTAAAATGAAAAGACATGATTTTGAATGAATTTTTTTCTGTTTTTTATTTATTTTAGAAATTACGTATATGTACACAACCAAATTTTTGTTTTTCAGAAAAACGAGCATTCTAAATAATGAAAGTAACAACATTTTGACTGCCGCTGTTTTTCGTTTCCTTTTCTTTTCTCCCTGTATCCATTTAGCTGCTACTTCAAAGAATATGAATGATGATGATTATTTGAATAAAATATGTATAGGAGAGAAAATACGTTTTTAGATGAAAAACAAATATTTGCTTGAAATATACAAAAATTTTATTTTTCTGCTGCTGCTTCTTTTTTTTTATATCTGGAAATTAGTGCTTTAGATTTTTTGGTGTATATTCGAATTGGTAAATTATATTAACTTCTAGCGTAAAATTTGGAAAAAACAAAAATTATTTTAGAATTTTTTATGTAGTATTTCTTGTTTTACTTATTTATGTACTAGTAAATTTGTTTTTTAGGGAGTATATTTTCTACATAGCTCTACATGCTAATATTTTAAATTACTTAAATTCGTATCTCTCGATAATTTAGGATATAAGTGCAAATGATGTGTTACTATATAGTGCATATTAGCTTACTACTATGATACTCAGGGGTACTAAACATTTGTATTTAAACAACGTGAACAAACATAACCGTAAGTGTCGAAAATTTTACAAAGATTAAATCGTAGTTTGTTTAACAAATGTTTAAAACCCTCATTTTGACTGTAATTTTAAGACTCGAGGTTAGGTTTGACATGAATTTAACCTTGATCCTCATACAATTAAACATTTAATGAAAAAACAAATTGCGAGTGGATATGAAAACTGCACAATTATAGATTAAATTCCAGTTGCACCTTAATCAAATCAACATACTTTTAAAAACAAATAAAATACACCTTGGTAGTTTAGTACTATGTACAAGAACCTACAACACAACTAGAAACGCATTTCAAATTCCAACAGAAACGTGATATAATATAATGGTTACATAGCTTTATTCTAAAATTAGAATTCAAACTTGCGGACGAATGAAAAGCAGAAGGAAGTTAAGAAGGAATCAATGATCATTCAAAAATATGTGTTACAAGTTAATGTGCAAAAAATGAATAAATGTTTAAATTCATTTACTAGCATTTCAAAATATCTTATGTTTCGTATTATACCGTAGTTTTATATTCAGGACTTTAGAACTGAAAATCGTCGAGGTTAAAGAAAAACTGAACAAAGCCACCCTATTATTAAATATCCACCAAACAAATTTGTGTAACTTTGCGGTTCCTTTAAGGTCATCTTTTACGGTCGTTTAAGGCCAGTCGAAAAACTAAACGATAAGAACTGAATGATCGTCTAGCCGTCTACATATTTTTACAGAGGACGAAATAAGAATAAGATAGGTCAATTATATTTTAAGTTTCGATCAGTAATACCAGTAAAAACCAATTGATTAAAAGGTACAAAGTGATTCGATGTAGTTATTCTTTAGAAAATTGGGTTCAGTTTATGATGTAACGTCCTGAGGAAAGGTATGAAAAACAAGATCTAACAAATAGAAACTAGCCTAGTAGTAGTGTGGATAGTAATAAAAATGTCGATAGTGCAAAGGCTCGAAATATTTCAACATATTTGTGCAAAAAAATTGTGCACAAATAAATCGTTTTAACCACTGTTGAGATTTAGATAAAAGATTTTAATCAGAAGTATCTTCAATGTAGAGCGCTATTGGATTCAGCCTCTCGTAACAATTTTATATCTATGAAGTTAGTCAAAAAATTGAGAATCAAAGTAGAAAAGGATAATAACATTGTATGCGGTATTAATGGCACAAAAACTGATATAAGAGAAACATCAATTCATTATCGCGTTGATAGCTATTGTAAGAATTTAAAATTTCTGGTAGCATCTGAAATTAGCAATGTATTACCCTATCAGTATATTAATATTTTCAGATGGTCCGTTCCATCTAATTTAGTATTGGCCGACCTAGATTTCAATATACCTAGACCTGTAGATATATTATTAGGAAGTGAAGTATTTTGAGAAATTTTAAAAGGTGGTCGTTTAGAATTGTCAAAGAAACTCCTAGTGTTTCGTAATACAAACTTTGGTTGGGTAATTAGTGGAAAGTTGAAAAGTGGTTCAGAAAATAAGAGTTTTTTTTTTGTCATCAGAACCGAAAACAACGGATTCTGGACGAATTTGTCAAAAAACGGTAAATTCAATTGATTTGTGATGTTTCATCAATGTATGTAAAATCTAATTTAAATTAATCTTAAAGTTTTGTGTTAAATAAAGTATATATAAATTAGATTTTCGTGGTACTGTTATATTATTAAAGATTTACATTGTTATATTTATATATTTGCTTTTATATTTTATATATTTCTATATTCACAAATTTATATTCAATGATGAGATGAATTAATTAATTTGTAATTTCAGATTAAAGATTAATCCAATTTACAACCTACGGCTAAGAGCAATTAGTTCATTAATAGATTCTGTTTACAGGAAATCTTTGCAGGTAACGGATGAATGGTGGCATACTGGAGTTGCTGATAAGAGCTGCTAGAATGCAGAGCAGTTCAGTAAAATTGTGATTGTCTTATGCTAACGGTAGCTCGAATATTAGCTACCAGGAAACTGGACTAATTATGTCATTACTGACATACCTTTCTTTTACTTACCCCAACAAAAATTTACTAACTATTGGCCGCCATAGTGTCTGTAACCGGGTCGATCTCAATAAATTAACTAATATCCTGCCTTATCCTTCTAAGTATATGTAAAAACGGGCGTACAGTGGGGCCAGCCAAATATCCGGGAGATCCTGCTTAATGCTTGCTCGTACATTCTAAATCAATCAACAAAAAAAAAGAAACGAAAACAACGGATTCTGAATTGCATAGTTTATTGGAAAAGTCTTGGGATATGGAGCACTGCTGTAATGATAGGAATAAGATTCATACAGCTGAGGAATTAGCATGTAAGCAGCATTTTAGTCACACTCACAAAAAAGGTAAAGACGGTTCATTTATTGTACAGCTACCTTTTAAAATGGATAGTACCTTGTTGGGTAATTCTGCTAATATGGCTTTTCATAGATTTAACGTTTTGGAAAAGAAATTAAATAAAAATTTGGGATTGAAAAGGCAATATATCGAGTTCAAGAGAGATTATGAGACAATGGGACATACGAGGCTTTGTATTATAGTTCCACGACTAAGTGTCAAGTTGTTTTCGATGCTTCAGCAAGGTCTTCTTCTCAGTACTCGTTGAACGATCTGTTAATGGTAGGTGCCGTAATGCAATAGGATTTATTGTCAATTACATATCATTGCTTTCTCTAGTGACAACGTAAAAATGTACAGGATGGTGGAGTTGAAGCAATCTCATACAAGGTTACCATAGGATTTGTTGGCGAGAAACTTCCAGTAATGAGTTAAAAATTTACAAGTTGCAGACCGCAACTGATGGGACTGCATCTGCGCCTTACTTACCAACTCGTGTTTTCCAACAGTTAGCTATAGATAATCAGTAAATTACCCATTGGCGTCAAATATTTCAAGGACTGATTTTTATTTGGACGTTTCACTTTCGGGTTGTCAAACATTAGAGGAAGGCATTTCAATGTACGACGAATTAACTTAAATGTTTTATTTTGGTCAGCAGGGATGAACTTAAGAAAGTGGTATTCAAATTCTAAGGGATTATTAAATCATACTCCAATGGATAATCGAGGAAATCCCAATGAATTGGATGTCAACGATAAAATTAAAACTTTGGGCTTGCGTTGGTCATCCTTAATTTTTAGTTCAGCCATTGGATAGTAATAGAATTACAAAAAGATCAATATTATCTAATATTGGTAAATTGTTTCAATTAGGTTTATTGGGGTCATTAATTTTAAGTGCAAAAATTCTTATTCAGAGATTATGGATGGAAAAAATAAGTCGGGATTCTAACATACCCGAAAACATAATTGTACATTGGATTAATTTTAGAGATAGTTTGGAATGTTAAAATAAATTGAGATTAAACCGATGTGGCATTCCAAGTAATGTTAGGGATATAGACATACACGGTTTTAGTGACGCATCGCAAAAAGCGTATGGCGCGTGTGCATATCTTCATTGCAATTGTGATGGTAGAGTAGAGATGAATCTCCGATGTAGTAAATCTAGAGTAGCTACCTTAAAAATGATCTCTTTACCGATGTTAGAATTTACTGCAATATTGCTTCTGGTTAATTTCGTTCAAAGAGTAGTTGCGTCTCTCAAGATAAATGTTGGAAAGATTGTTTTGCGGTCTGATATTGCTTTGTCCTATGATTAAGGATTCCACCCCACAATTTGAAAACATGTGAAAACATGGTTAATAGAGTAAGCAATATTTTGAATGGTAGTAAAAATATGAAATGTTGTTTTTAGATGATGATGTGTCAAAGTGGGTAGTGAGTAAAATAAATATTGCAAACAGTCAGGAGTTGCCTGAGTTGAAAAATGAACAGTCATATTTTGTTTTTGTAATAGTCATAGATATTTTGACCATTGAAAATTTTAGTTCGATGGTAAGATTTAAGCGCATTGTTGCTTAATGTTTTCGTTTTAAAGACAGATATATTAGAAAGCAGATTATTTCCACTGGTGGTTTGGAGGTTTAGAATGTTGTGTCACAGATTTAATATACCACAGGTTATAACCACAGTTTATATTAAATCTGTGGTTGTGTGTTTCTGAACCCTGCAGTCTTTTGTGGGGTCGAAGCTCTCCCAACTCTTTCGCGGTTAATTTTTTAAAGTCCCACCTTACGCCATCACCAACCAAATCGAGGCCACACGAATACAGGTTCGATTAAAATCCAACTGCACATTTTTCACATAAAAGTAGTTTGAGTTCAAGTATTAACCTTGGAACTGTTAACAACATTGGCTATAGAGATAGAGGGAATTCTGAATTCTTGTCCTCTTTCAATACTTTTTAGTGATCCACGGGAGCCACTAGCACCTGGGCATTTCACAACAGGATGTCCAATTAATACAGTTTTGGAAATAGATGTTACAAACTTATAGAGTAATGAGTTATCGTATTGGAAACAAAAAATTCAGTTGGTGCAGCATTTTTAGAAAAGGTTTTCAAGAGAATATTTTCATAGTTTACAACAAAAAACCAAATGGAAGTTCGAACGTGAAAATTTAAAAATAGTTGGCCCCGTTTTAATTCATGAAGACAATATATTAAGCTCAAAATGGTTAATGAGTCGAGTGGAAAAGACAATACCAGGACGAGACAACAGAATTCGGGTGGTAGTACTCAGAACATCAAATGGCAAAGTGGAAAGAGCCAGAACAAAGGTAAGTAGACTACCAGTTAATTGACTAACTAAAATAGAATTTATAAAAATGGCATTGATAATTATTATCTTAGTGGTTTTAAGTTGTGAATAAATGTTGAATTAATAGTTAGTAAAGGCTTAACCTTTTCAAGGCGGGAGAATGTTGAGTTGTGGTGCTTATGGAAATATTTAAAAAATTAGTTACTAACAACTTTTTTTAAAAACAAGGTTTTATTTTATGTCAAATAATGCAAAAGAGAAAACAAAAAACTTTACGTATGTAATGAAAAGCTCAATCTCTTTGTTAAAAAAACGGTGGATTGAGTCAGTTTTGTTTGGATAGTTAACCTAAAGAGAAGCATTTTTAATTATTAGAAAAAGCAATTACGCATTTTAAATTATTAGAAGAAACAATTATCGAATTGTTAGTGGAAATACAGTTCAATATCAATGTCAACGAAGAAGACCATTCGCAATGAACCAATTTGCTTATAATCGGAATCCATCAATGAGGTTTTAACAACACATAACCCTAGTTACTTAGTAACATAAAAAACTATATTTAGTTATTATTTTATATTGCTGTCTATTGCGGTTATGCTTCCATAAATGAAAATGATTTAAAATTATTTCCATATAAAATTTAGATTTAAATTGAAGTTGAAATAAGTATTTATCTTATACGGAGCGAGTTATAACTCCTTAAATAATTGAAGATCGAAAACTTCACGTTTAACTGGGTGTTATTGATTCTTCAAACTTTACAATTTTTTAACAAAGTTATACGGAAAACTATTTTAAAAAAAATTACATTTTTTGAGAAGAAACATTTTTTGATGAAGCTAAAACAGTTATAATACTTATAACAGTTATGATAGTTTAACAAAATAGAGCAACATGCGATACGACAGCAAAAGTAATGAGCTTACTAAAAATTATGTTGAAAGAAAATAAAAAAATAAAAATGTTCCATGGCCCAGAAATCCAAGCTTCCTAAATCTAACAGCTCCTTTTATTTATGGGATTACGGCAATGAGAAAGTTTATAACTTAAAAGCAATTACACAATCTAACTGACCCTGAGATAAAAAATTAAACGTTTTTTTTAAAGACCTGTATAATAAATAGTTCTAAGTATTCTGCATATGAATGGATTGATTTTTTAATACTTTTGTTCCCTTACCTAACTTTCCCCCTTTTTTCAACATAAAGATTCAACACTACTGATCCAAACTTTAGCCAAAACGTGTTTTGTCTTCAGCATAGTGCAATTCCAAAATACGGAAATAAATTGGTATTATTTCTGCGTTAACATAACTTTTATTAATACATAAGCTGTCGTTAAGCAGAAACTAGATTTCAGGAATTTTTTTTTTAATTTTAAATAGTCCAAGAATAATAAATCGTTAGTAGAAATGATTTATTAACTCGAAATATTTCAACTAAATTAATCAAGTTTTAGAGGATAATAAAATCAAAATTCTTTGTTGGTTTCCTATTTAAATAATATCTATAATAATATTTACTTTAAGCGAATACTTCTAATTGTTTTATTGTTTTGTTAACAAAAAATAATTTTAATTTTAAAAAACAACAAATAATTAATACAATTATTAAAGTTTAAAATAAAATAAAAGGCGCAAAGAATAACATTAAAGAATTTAATAATACTCCGTATACCCTAAATTTAGGGAAAAAGTGTTGGAAATTTAATTTTTTTTTTTTTTTGCTTTTAATAATTTATTTATTTAAGATAACATTGTTTTAAAAATATAAAATAAATGATAAGAATAAAACGAAGAAGTTACGATGTTATTTGCCAACAAAAAAAAGAAAAGTTAGTTACAATAGATTCATAAAAGGGTACAGGGGTAGTGGTGTTAAATAATTAATTTCATTATTCGAAAAGTAATCAATATTATGTTATATATATATATATATATATATATATATATATATATATATATATATATATATATATATATATATATATATATATATATATGTAAATATATATATATATATATATATATATATATATATATATATATATATATATATATATATATATATATATATATATATATATATATATATATAATTTACTTAACGAATATAAAGTTAGACAATACAAATTATATTGTTTTTTTTTTTAAATTACTGAATATAAGTACAGATACGGCGAACAAGGAATTGTAAAGTTTGATGGAAGTGTAAATCAAGGTTAACCCTCATTAGCAAAACCTAAAGATTATATTTATTGGATTATTATGGAATACTTGTTACTTGATCGTGCTCAGCTTCTACTGAAAATCTAATATAAAACAATAAAATAGAGGGTTCAGAAAGCTCCAAAGGGTTTTAAAGGAAATGCGAGTTAGTTTAGCTTCTTATGCAACTATAATTGTTATAGATTAATTGTATAAGCTTTGAATTTTTAGGTAAAAAATATTTTTGCTAGGAAATCCAAATTTTCTTGTGTACTTATTCGTTGTAGAAGAAATAAAAGCGAAAACAAATATTTTACATATTTTTGCAAACTAACATATTTTCACATATTTTTACTTATTTTGGCGATTCAACACATATTTCATACATTTTTCACATCGTTTTCTATTAAACGTCTAAAAGTATGTAATAATGAGTAGACATCAATTTTTTGGTAGATCTACTAAAATTTATGTTATGTAAATTACATTAGTTCTTGGTAGGTTCTCTAGGTACCACTAACATAGACATAGTAGAACAAACATTTATTTTGGTTTGACAGCTGGTCTTCATTTATATTTTTATCATTAAATTACGATACGACTAAGTAAATATAATGCCAAAGGCCAAGACGTGTGTGCGATAAATTGAAATTAATCGTTACAATGCATAAAGATGTTTTAAAGTCAAACGGGTCAATATTGTTTGGTAACTACTGCGAAAAGTCTGTTGTACAACCTAAATCCCAATTGGAACAGCACGTAAAAAGTATAAAACATTAATATCAAGAGAATTCATGATGCCAAATTATCACAGTCGCTTCTCACGCATTCGATGGCAGTACCGATATCATCAACATTTAAAGATGATTTGTGTCTCGCCTTTATATCAGCTGACATATCCTTGTTGAAATTAAGCAATTGCCGTCTATAGTGTCATTTCTAGGAAAATATAACAACGAAACAGTACCGGATGAATCAACAATACGTAAAAAATATGTAAAGGAACTGTTTATAACACAGAATTATAAACATAAATATAAATATTGAACGTTGCTGAATTAGAAAAAACAAACCATTCATGTAATCAGTTTTAATCGGGATCGATTACTTATATTCTTAACCGACGCGTCCCTTTATATGATAAACGTCGCTCCGGCCATTAATGTGTTTTATCCAAAATTAGTGCATTTAGTTGTCACGGGAATTCGAAATAATTTTGGTGACGTGAATCGTTTGATATCTAGCGTCAAAAGCGTTTTTTTAAAAGCACCATCACGGGTTCAGATTTTTAAATCTGAAGGATCAACTAACCATGTTGCAGGAGACCGAATTGTTAAATTAAAAAATGTTAAACAAAAAAAAGCTTTACAAACGATGATAACAATTAATAATATTTAGAACGGAAATGCAAATGCGGCAGAGTTACCTAATTTGTCAGCAGCTGAAATTGCTTATTTCAAATATGCCATACATCCTTGTACTACATCCGTGGACGTGCAACGTAGCTTTTCAATGTATAAAAATTGTTTACGGCTCAATCGCCAAAAATTCAAATTTGATAATATGAAACACCATCTAATTATTTATTGTAATAATACTTTAAATAACGATGTGGAGTTAGATTTATATAAAGAACGGTTATTGTATAAAATTTTATTTTTTTCATACCAACTGAATTTTTGTGAAGTTTCTTGCCCTAAACACTGATATTTTATTTAAATAAATGAATTGTTTGAAATAAATGATATTTATTTGTTTGATTGATTCATTTTTAATGTATGGCCAAGCATTAAGTAGGATATCCCGGAAAGCGCCGGGCCCACCGTATACCCGTTATTACATATACTTGGAAGGATAAGGAAGGATACTAGTTAAATGATTGAGATCGACCCAGTTACAGACACCTTGGCGGCCAATAGTTAGTAAATTTTTTGTGGGGTAGGGAAAGGAAAGGAATGTCAGTAATGACAGAATCGGACCGGTTTCCCGGTAGCCAATATTCAAACTACTGTTAGCATAAATCAATCAGAATTTCACTGAACTGCTCTGCATTCTGACATCTTCTTGTTACCTGCATAGGTCCCCTGAAAACATAATCTATTAATGAACCAATTGCTCTTAGCCGTATGCTGTAATAAATTAAATTAATTTTTATCTGAAATTACAATTTAATTAATTCTTAATATAATAATTATACAATAATATAATTCCTGAAAGAAATAGGCTGTAATAAATTGGATTAGTTTTCACCTGAGATTTACAAATTAATTAGTTCCATCGTTAAATATAAAATTATAAAATATAAAAACATAAGATGTAAAAGCTAATTTATCACTTTTAACACTCTAAAGTTATTACAAATTAGATTCAATAAAAATCGATAGAACAGTATAATTCCATTGAATTATCCGTTTTTATATGACAAATACGTCATATAATCGCCAAAAATCTACTTTATATACACTTTATTTAACAGAAAACTCTAAAATTAACATAAATAAGATTCAATAAACCCGATAAAACAGTACAATTCAATTAAATGATATTTATTTGTTATTTAAAAATTGGGATTGTCATCACCTAATCGAAGTCAAACTGATTTATTGGCATTCAACATCGATGATTTGAATTTATATGAGCAAACAAACGAACCAACATTATTATCAGGGCAAAAATTAATTGTTGATATAGTTATGCATGCAGTTGCTGGACAACTAGGTGGTTTCTTCAAACATTTGTAATTTCATTAATATTGGCTAAAATACGACCATAAGGCAATATTCTGGAATAGCTGCTACCCTACTGGATAGAGGCAGCACAGTAAATTCTGCTTTAAAATTAACATTTAAAATCCAAACAAATGAAAATTGAGTGTGCAATATTAAGCTACACTCCAGCCTGGCAAAATTTCTTAAACAAGAATTTTTTTTAAGAGTCCAACGGATCTGCAACAGAATTGGAGTATTATATTATCAAAACTAAAACTTTTATTTTTATAAGGTTGTCCGTGGTCTGCAGTATAAGCAAAACATATTTTGGGTAGGATAACCAATGTTTTACCAGTTCAAAGTACACAGCTAAATCGTTTATTAATAACAACGCATTGTTGCTAAACTTAAAATTAAATGAATTTGAATTGTCAGACGTGCGGGCCGGATATTATAATACTCATATGAAGTAAAACGTTCAAGAATCTATAAAAATTAATGAAACGTAGTTAAATCAATATAGTCGCATTACCACCTTTGCTGAAGTTGAAAAAAAAGCTAGGTGCCACCCACGTTGCGTTAAAATACGAGTAGGTGTCGAAATTTGAGATTTTACCATATAGACAAGGTTTTACTGTATATACTCTACTATGCATATTAAATTTTATATATTATATTAATGTGTCTTGATAAAAAGTTCTTATTTGAGAAAATGTATCTTTTTATTTTCCTGCGTGATAAAATTCGGTAAAAAAGTTTTTCGATTTTATTGAAACGATACAAATATTAATAAAAAAATAATTGATTAATCTAAATATTATTCGTTGTAATGATATTGGTTTAATTTAACTTTTTTCAAAATGTTATACATATATACATACATATTATTAATGAATGCATTACGTAATTAGAATAGGCTTTGTAGAATTTTCGGAGAAAATTATTTTAGATATACTTGTGGGTGGAACGTAATGTAATCAATGGTTCTACATAATTATTATAAGTTATATATTTATGATCTAATCAATTAATAAAGTTTATTTAAACAGTAAACAAAGAAATGTATTAATAAAACATTAGCGATTTTTTTTATGAACTTTTCATACTCATATAAATCCTCTAATGAACAAATTTTAATAAAGCGGTTAATTCAATTTTATTCACTAGACGATGAGTAAGTTTCACAAAGTTATGTAAATGGAGTTTTTAACGGGTTAGCTCCTTATTCTTGCAATACATAATCTTGCAAGTACAAAATCTTGCATTGCAAAATGCAAAATGAAACGCGCGCGCATTTCTATAAATGCACGGGAAATTCTTATATACAAGATAAAAATCTACACTATGATATGATTATTGCAATCGACAACCGCATTTGACATTTCTCATTACAATATAATTTAATCAAAGTAACATTTTTCCCGTAATATACCTACATATATAAAAACTTGCTACCGATTTCAATTTTTGTTTTCGTATCTATCTTGTGAAAAAACTAAATTTTTTTGTGTTCTCGCATTAGTATCCCTTTTTTTTTTTTGCTTTCTTTATGAAGTATCCAGTAATTTCTTGCAAAGGGTAGTTGGCTTTTATTGGCGAATTCTTTGAACAAAAAACAAAGAATTTTGTTTAATGAATGACGAAATCGTCCAACATCGTGGGTCCAACTGATTTTGTAATGCAAGATTTAGAGGCGCTCCCGTTTGTAACACAGCCCTGATAAGTTCATTTTAGTTTTCATAATTACCTTTCCTTACACGATAGTAAATCAAATGCTTAGCTAGTCCAAAAGTAAGATATAAATAATCAAATTTGTTGAGGAGGCTATGTTCTCATTAAAAAAGTCAGATTTATTTGAGAGAATTAACTACTTAGATTACCAGAACGACTCGTGTTAATTCTCAATGAGAACTAAAATTGTTTGTGGCTGAATAATCTACAATATTTCTCAAATTGGCCTTAATTAATTAACTGAAATATTTGAGATTAATCTCAAAGTGTCAGTTTTACCTTCAACCAGAAAGGTTATGTTTATTTAGTGCTAATGAGGAAAAATAAATAAATAAAATTAAAATTAAGTATAATTCAGTTATTTATTTTAATTTAATCAAATGTATAGTAGAATTGGACTATTATACGATCCCTGCCGCGTGTTTCAGAGTACAGGTATTTTTGTGTGATCTGGATGCAACTTTACAAATTTGTGTTGCATTTTGTTACATTAAAACTGGCTATTTTCATTTAATGTTGTGGGTTTAAATTTTTATTCGACATTCTGGAATAAATTTTAGTTAAATAGTTAATAGTCAATTTTTAATTATAAATAGCTCGATGTATTTTGTTTGACAGGTGATCATTGACTAGCGTTGTGATTCATGTGTACTTTTTCCGATAATGAATTTTTTTTTACAAAAAGATTTGAGATCCTTTTTTAAGTGTAGATTTAGATTTGTACTTCTGGATCAATAAATAATAATGTCATAAAAATAATGTCGTAACTGTACAATTTAAATCTACCCTTAAAAGAGGCATTTAAATTTGGATTAAAAAACCAAACTGACACTATAGTCGCGAACTGCCGTGGCCGCGACTATATTGTTGTTTGCTTTAGCGATATATAAAATCGCTCAAATTTTATTTATATAATTTCATCAAAATTTCTACACATTTAAGCGTTTCTTGGGAAATTTTGGAAATAGAACAAACAAGTTTTATAAAATATAAAACTATAAGTAGATATTTCCTAGGAGTAGTTATATATCATAGGAGGAATTATGATTCATTGGTAAATGCCATTTAAGTAAAGGGCAAGTTGATACAAGTATTGAAATGGACCATTCAAAAACACATAAAAAAGCTTAACATTGATGAAAATGCAGTCCTTTTGTAAAATGCTAATAAATATTAAACCAATAAATCAGAAATGGTCAGAAAAAGAAAAAATTCCTGGTCGAAATATTTAATATTGTTCCACAAGCTCATATCAATATTTAAGAGAGAGTTTAAATTTTAATCTACCATGCAACACCTCGTGAGTTCGATGTTAGCCAATAAAATATTTAATCCCGGGATTTAAAAATAATTAATAACAATTTAATTTAATAAAAATTTAAGATATTAAAATCGACGGAAAGCAGGCCATATTAATGTTCGATGAAATTAATATCAAATCAGATCTCGTGTATAAAAGTTACTTAGTTCAAATGCAACAAAAATTAGAAAAACTACTACGCTGCTTTATGTTAAGTGGCATTTCGTCGAACTGGAATCTCATTTTGAGCTATTTCGGCAAAAAGAACCATCTGACAGTTTACTTCTACTGGTTCGTTAAAACTGAAGAAATGCTGAGCTAGATATAAATATTCGAGCCAAAGTCTGCGATTAAGGAAGTAACAATAGAAAATGTTTTTCAGATGTTTCGAGTAAACTGCAATAGACTGATATTCTACTGAAAATCAATATTCAATGTCCAGATGGCTTAGTAACTTAGAAAGTGTTAATATAATTATTTGATTTATAAGGAAATTCAATAACGAAATGTTGCCCAAAAATCATTTACCAGCATATTTATCCGAATAGTTTTGAGGTAAATGTCAGTGGTAAATAGAAATAATTTTTATTGCTTTATCCATATCTCTAAGAGATTATTCATATTGATAGCAATGAGTATTTTCTAACTATTCCGATGTCCCGTGGCGTTTAAACTATTGTTTAAAGTATATACCAATTTGTTCTATGTAAAATGGTAAAAAATCATTTGCTCTTCATTTAAATAATAATACAAGCAGTTATATTCACTAACTCAGAAAATTTGATTTAAGTCAAATTTATTTATTTATTTATTTAAACTTTATTACAATAAAGACAAACTGTCTTATCTAAAAGTGTATAATAACACTCTACAATTGTAAAATATGGAATTAAATATACAATAGATGTTTTACTAACTTTACAACTAAAAAACTAATCAATATTAAAAAATAAAATTAAATCATATAAAATTAATTATAAACTAAAATAAAAATAAAACTAATAATAATTATAGTAATAATAATTAAAATAATAATAATAATAATAATAATAATGAAATAATAAAAATAAAACCATAATAAGATAAAAAATATTTATATTTGGGATAGTTTATATGAATCACTTAAACAAACAAATTAAGCAACCAATTCTCCAAGCCAACACATACTGCCAAATAATTTTATAAAGAGTTTACACATGCCCGTTTAAATAAATCCACCGTCTTACTTTTTTTAATATCAACATGTAAGGAATTCCACAGTGAAATTGCATAAACAAAGAAACTCAATTTATAAAAAGTATACGAAAATTTTGGCACAATTAAATTTAATGTTCTATTGGATTTAGCGATAACAATCTGTGAATAAAGATATATTGGGAGTTTTGTGGTGATTACTTTAAACAAAAATGTTAAAATTTGTATTCTCAAGAACTTTTCGAGGGAGTAACCTAAAATTGTATCTCTATAAAGAGTTAACCTATCAAATTTTCTTAGTCCATAAATAAATCTAGTACAAGAATTAAAAGCCATTTCTAATTTATGGGAATTATAAATTGCTAGATTCCCTCTAACAACACAACCATAAGTGAAATGAGGCAAAATGAGAGACACAACTAATTGGTGTCGAATATTTTTAGGAAGGCAATCTGCAAATTTCCACAATGGCCGTAGCACAGCATAAGAATTCGAAACTATACGATTGATATCACTATCCCAAGACAGATGTTTATCAAAAATAAGTCCAAGATTCCTTATCTTATCAACATACGGAATAACAACATCTTCCAGTATAACTGGCGGAGCCAACACTCTAGTTCCCTTTTTGTATATACACATAGCTTGAGTTTTGTTGACATTAAGTAAAATACCATTAGCTTTGGACCACTTAATTATAACTTTAAGATCATTATTGATTTTGTCCACACATGTACTCATAAGATTTGGTTCACCTACACAATAGATTTGAACATCATCAGCATATAAATGGTATTTACTATTTATTAATACAGTTGGTAAGTCATTAACAAACAATGAGAACAATAATGGTCCGAGTATTGAGCCTTGAGGAACTCCAGCAGTCAGTACACTAGATTTAGAAACCGAATTGTTGCAATAGACAACCTGAGATCTATTGTTTAGGTATGAAGATATTAACTTAACCGCATGTCTAGAAAATTTAAAATTCTGCCTCAATTTGTGTAGTAGTATAGTATGCGGGACAGTATCAAACGCTTTAGTAAAATCGAGCAAAGTCAGTATACAAGCTTTTTTTTGGTCAATATATTTGAGTAAATCAGTGTGAACTTTTAGAAGTGCAGTGCTGGTAGAGTGAAATTTACGAAAGCCAGATTGATATAAATTGAGCAAATTATTAGTTTCTAGGAATTTGGACATTTGAAGTTGTAATAATTTCTCAAAAGCCTTGGACAGAAATGGAAGAATACTAATTGGTCTAAGATCATCTATTGTATTAATTTTATTTTTCTTAGGAATAGGGATTATTTTAGCTTTTTTCCATTCTGTAGGGAAAGTTGATGTCGTTAAAATATGATTAAAAATATGAGTAATAACTTGTATAGTACCAGGCAAAATAAGCTTAATAAATTTAGGACAAATACCATCCATTCCCACAGCACAAGATTTAATACATCGTATAGAATAGTAAACCTCATTCGGATGAAAACCGTGAAAATTAAACTCAGCATCATTATTAGAAAGCGGTTTAGGATTATAGCCTGGTAATGTTGGAAGAACCCAATTAGTATTAATTGATTGCACAGATGTGAACTTTTCATTTATTTCATCCGCACTAAAGTTATGTATTGGATTAGTTTTGTCAACCACTCCCAAAATCGATAAATTTCTCCAAATTGTTTTTTGCGACGAGTTAGGAGGAAACATTTTGTTGAAGTAAGAGCATTTAGCATCTCTGCAAATCCTGTTAGCAATGTTACGCAACCGATTATATGTTAGTTTAGACTCCAAAGTTTTGACTTTTTTCCAATTCCGATAAGATCTATCACGCTCAAAAAGTGCTCTAGTAACATCACGATTAAACCATGCTGGAAATTTACTACATTTAGATTTATGTTTCCTTAAAGGAACATGTTTTTTATACAAATTGCATAAAAATTCATTCAATTTCTTAACTTGATAGTTCAAATCAGGTACACTATATATAAAGGACCAATCGATTTTTCGGATATCATCAAACAATTCAGCATAGTTAATATTTTTGAGAGACCTATAAAATAAAGGTAATTCAACTTCTTTTCTTTCAACATACATTTGATAACATAAGAAAATCAAATCATGTTTACTAATTGCCGGAACACTCACCTGATTAACACGAACCATTTTATGAGGTTTATTAGCGATGATAAGGTCAATTAGTGTCGAACTAGTATCAGTAAAGTGAGTTGGTTCAACATTAACAACTGATAAATTAATCGATTCTAAAAAATCCTTAAATGAGTTGCTCAGTGAATCAGCTTTAAGAACATTAATATTAAAATCACCAATTAAAATAATATCATTGTATAAAGGATGTAGTGATTTTAAAGCGTTTTCAATATCAATAATACCATACACATCTGGTGGTCTATAAAAAACACCTATCAGAATTTTCGATTTTTCAAACGAAAGTTCAATAAAAAGAAACTCAGTATGAGACACATCAGATTTTTTGACAACCGAGTAATGAAGCCCATTACGCACATACATGCAGACACCTCCATGACTTCTCATTCTACGATCGTTACGGATAAGCGCATACCCATTAATTTGAGCTTCTGAGTCATTATGAAAAGGTTGCAACCAAGTTTCCGAAACACAAATGACGTCGATGGGGACATCATTTATAATAAACTTAATTTCATCGAGTTTACCTTTCTTCAAAATGCTTTGTGCGTTGAAGTGGCATACATTCAAATTAGTTCTCCGTGGTTTAATTGCTGCTTTAAGTACGATGTTTGTGTTATCTAAGTTCATGGAACCACCGTTGATACTACTTGACATTAATTATTTGACGGTGATTATTACGGAACGCGCAGTGAGAGTAAATTATGAATATGACAAAGTGAATATGACTCCAAAAAAAAGTTGGCTTTAATTTGTTATTGACGTTTAGATAAACATAAACACTTCTGTTTGTATATAAATTTAACTTGATTACTAAGACTAACCCAAAGGCAAGGATAAAAATTAAAAATATAATAAAATAATAATAATAATAATAGTAATAATAATAATAATAATAATTATAATAATAATAATAATAATAATAATAATAATAATACAAATAGTGATAAGTCAAATAATATGGAAATATAATGGAATGTGGAGTTGCCATCTCAAAATACTTTTACATGTTCTATCACAAAATTAAAATAAAATTTTAAAAATCAAAACTTGGACATTCAATGGCGAGCAACGGCAAATACCTTGGTTGTACTTTGGATGTCCATCTGACATTCAATCTACATATAAATTCTAAAGTTAGCACAGCAACTCACGCACTTTTCCATTCACAATCAAAACTTAACAAATTACTACATTGTAAAGTACATGCGCACTTTGGGTTAACGCAGCAGAAACACATAATTAAGAAATATTTATTTGCACATTATTTTGGATCAATAAATTTTTTAACATTTTTTAAACAAACAATTCTCAGTCAAGTATAAAAAATACAGGATGGAAATTTCACTTCCGAAATATATTTATGAGAAGCAAAAAAGTCTACTTTAAAAATAAATCTAATTTTTTTTTATTTAAACATTAAAAATATAAATTTAAATCAAGATTAATTTGTACAATAAAATATTTAGTAAACTGATTTTGTTAATTAACAGGATCGAAAATCGTATTTTTCCTTTAGTCGGTGGTATCAAGTTACTACTTATAAAACCAAAAGCAATACAAATGTAGGAAAAGATGACACATGACACACAACTAACAATTTTTGCTCTATTTGAAAAATAAAAAAAAAATTTAAAATTTATTCGTTTCCTACTTAATAAATCTATAGATCATGTTTTCCGAAAGAGATCAAGGTATCTAGTATGCCATGTTTTCTAAAAAAGGCAGCACGATTAATATATGAAGCACCAATCATTGCCACAATATTGTTTAAATGAAAATAATATTAGGCAATGATGTTTTAATTTGTTGTTGTTTGAGGTATTTACCAATAGAAATGATGTCCGTTGTTTAAGGCACGTTTGCGGATAATTAATTATCCGCAGGATATTTGTAAATATTTTTAACTGAGCGGGTTACAAATCGTAACCCGCTCAGTTATTCAAAATTTCTACTAAAGCACGAGTGTGGATAACAAAATTGCGTATTTCAAAATCAAAACAGAGCAAAAACAAATATTTACATATAGTTATACACATTTGCTTTTCGCGGTAATTTATTTTGGCTGAGAGGGTAACTTGATTATGACTAACTTCTGTTATGATTATTCGCACACGATAATCACAAAATATATTGTGTATATTTTTTGATACTTTGACTGACATCTAGCGGCATAATCAATGCGTGTAAAATGCCTACGTGTAAAACATACCACTTTCTATAAGATGGCAGCATTTTCGTTTGTAGTATAATCTTGACAGTCCTTTTATCAGTGAATTTTGAAAATCCATTGTTTTGTTCTCAATAGTTTATCTCGTTATGTTTAGCTCTGCCAAAACTAATTAAAATTATTTAACTAACAAAATCTAATCAAAAAGAGTGTATCTACGTAAAACTAACACTTTTGAATAGTTAGAAAATGGCTTTGCTTCCGTTCGTCATACTTGTTTCTTATCTGCCTGCATCAGAGCCAACATAATTCTGGATATTATCTTATTTTATATTATCTTATCATAATTCATATCTTATTAATCTAATATCAAAAGTCTTAATATCTTATTTATTTAGCCTAACTTTCAAACATAACATAAAACTCAGTCATAAGCTAACTCAGATTTCTGCAAACTCAGATTTCTGTTAACTTACTATTAAAGGGAATTCAATGGTGTTTTAAAATTCAAATTCGACTTCGAAAATATTGTTTCTGGCTTTGCGTTAAACTGCCATTAAAAGGCAACACACACGTTCCAACTTATTGGGAGATTTTTAATTAAATTAATTAAAATGATGTGATCAATATGTAATGATCATACAAATTATGATGCCAATTTGTATTTTTATTTGTGGGGACAGTCTTAAAATATGCAAGCCGGCACCTTAGCTATGTATGAACTAGTAAAATTTTGTTTTGTCGTCGCAATTGTGTTTGTAATTTTTATCATTATAAAAATAATGATAAAAATCATTATTTGCGGTATTGTGATGTTCGGGAAACACGAGCAGGTTTATAATTGTTACTTGCACTTAGTAGTGTTGATTGTAATAGTTATGAGACGTGTAACTGTCATAACATGAATAGAGATTAGTAAAGTCTCTATTCCTTTATAAAACAATTTGGTACAGTAAAATTTCGTAGAACAACAAGAACGAGATAAAAAAAAATTTCATAGTTTCGCTGGGTGAATTAATGAGTTCGCCAACTTTTCCAACACAATTTTGTTAGTGTGGTGCTATAATATGCTATAAAAAAGTATTAAGTAGAGCATTTTTATATAGCAACATTTAATACATATAGGTAATATTTGTGTCTCGATGAGAAATATTTTTCACATAAACAATGATAACTTTTTCTTTTTTTTGTAAGTATAGCGAAATATAATAAATTAAATGTAGACTCGTAAAGATTACAGCACAAAAATGAATAATTGGGGTAAGTTTATTTATGTTATTGTTATCTTCAATTTGATATAGTTAAGTTTTGATGATCAAAAAAAAATTATGAATTTTATTGGTTATGTTAACCAAAGCTGTCTAAATTTAGCTATAAAACATAGCTATAAAAAAAACATTTGTCGGTTTACTCTCACTCAATTTTAATTTTTTGTCTCGTTTTGGGTTTTCAATAAAAATGTGTTGTACAACAATGTTTTATAATGGAATAGACTTAATACATAGACAACTTTATATTTGTAAAAGCCTACTGTATCTAGTAAATATTATTAAGTATGATATAGATTTCTTTTATTATTAAAAAAAAAAAAAAAAAAAAAAAAAAAATAACGTGACAATCAATGTTAAATCAATCAATTGTATAACAGTATCCAATTGCGTTTGTCTAAACGGGATAGAATATGGTACATGTGGAATTATTTAAAGAACTAAATGAAAAATTTAACACGTATTTTATAATATAAAAGTATGCAATAGAAAGTAAGTCTTCAAGTAAATTAAATGTAACATTTAAATGGTAAATCAAATTTCTTTTGTCAACAAAAAATTAAAAGTTTGTAAACATGTTGGCATGTTACGAATGTTTTCCTCTCAAGTCCATGATACATTATGCATAAACAACATAGAAGACAGTTTTGCATTAATTTGTCTACTGAATTAAATAAACAAATCAATTAGTCAGTTGCAGCTGTAGCATTAACGTTAATATTATTTCATATTTTAAAAAATCTCATAATGCTAAACCCAGACAAATATTTTAACTAGCCCGTTTATGATATTACCATTTATGGTTTATTTAGATTTGTAATGGACCATTAAACAAATAAGGCATTTGCGATGGTTGATCAAATGCATGGATATCATGTCTAAAGCAATATTAAACGATTACTTATTAATTAGCTATTATCACAATTTGCAATTATTTATTTAATTTTAGAACTATTAATTTTACTATAAGCACTAGTTTCGTTGTTGAACGTTGCTAGGGATAAGTAACATGATTTAAAATAGCAGACATCACAACATTTCTAGATCTATCCATGGTACCACAGATACATCTATTATATAGTATTTATTTTAGGGTATGGTTTGTTTTATATCTGTAATGTAGATACTGTATAGTAAAAATAAAAAATGTCATTACCAGAAGATGAGATAAAAAAAATCACACAACGTTCGTATATTATATCATTTTCCTTTTTTTTAATTTTCATTTGGCTCTAGTTTTTTGTGTGTAGATCTGTCTGTTTTTTGCTCTCTAAGTGAAAACTAAATAATTGATAGTTGTTGTGTTTTTGTTGTACTCGTATGTTGATAAATTTTAGTGTTATTTTTACGAGATGT
Source organism: Tipula confusa (assembly GCA_963556175.1). NCBI lineage: Eukaryota > Metazoa > Arthropoda > Insecta > Diptera > Tipulidae > Tipula > Tipula confusa. The sequence continues at coordinate 128,505,905 of OY744476.1, read as the reverse complement.
GAAATATGTTTGTAAGCTTTTTTTTATATGTTAAATGTTAAAATATAAATAAAGAGGTTTCCATAGAGAACGATCGAAAATTTAGTTGAAAATAACGATTGTTATATAAAATTAGTATAACCACAATTAATGTAACTGAAATCTTTTTAAAGTATTGATTCTTTCGATAAACTTTTCAGTTTGAAATATTTAAACGCGTTAATGTCATAGTTTTAGTACTGCCACAGTAGAATGTTTAGAGAAGTGCACCTTTTGGGAAAACCTAGTATAAATTTAAAATAATTTATATAGGTCGAGTCAAATGAATACAGTGTGATATTTTATTAGTTTTGATAAACTTTTTCCTCTGAATTTAAATTTTTTTGTTTTGTTGTGATAGCTATTTTTGGGGAAAAGGTTATATTTCATCTGGATTTATTACATTGATTCTGATTTTTTGTAGCTCTTAATTTTTGTTACCACTCATTTTACAAAAATTTACATTTGTCTCCGAATGAAAAGGTTTTTGAATTAGTTGTATGTGTTTCAATGTATAATGCGAACAACGAGAATGAATTATGAATAAAGCTAAGCTTATATATATATATATATATATATATATATATATATATATATATATATATATATATATATATATATATATATATATATATATATATAATTTTAAATATTAAATGTTTGTGTGTTAAAAGCCGAGTTCAACTTCAATTTCTTCGTTCGAGTATAAACTCAGCATTAATTGTAGACATCATCAAAAAACTGTGATGTTTTATATTTTAAACTTATCAACTTTGTGTTTTGATCTTGTGAAAGATGTTACTCATTTTTAATACATTTCAAAAATATGTCTCTGTGTTCAAAGGATCACCTGTGAAAATACTAATATCGTTTTGATTCGTTCAAATAAATTATTTTGTCGAGCAAAAATTTGTATTTTTGCATACATCTGTATTTCTATCTATTACCCCTCTTAACTAATTTTATTTGACGTTTTGTGCGATTCTTCAAGAAACATAGATAATTTTTTAAAATGGAAAAAACTTTTAAATTTTTTAAAATGAAAAATATAAATCAAAATGAGATCCCGAAATATTAATAAATAATCAACGTTTTGCAAATTAGTCAGACTATACAAGGTATAATATAGGTAGAGAGGAATTTATTATTTGACACTAAACATTAGCCATAAATTAAAGAAAACCATATTGAAGTGTATTTATGGCATAGAAAGATACAGGAACAAAGACATGATCAATCAAAGAAACAGGTTAATCCCGCCAATACTTGTTTTAATTTTCAGTTGACGTACTGTTCAGTTTCTAACTTCAAAAATTCATATCATTCTTTATTATAAACACGTCATTAAGTACTGTCACTTAAAGTTACGGATAATTATTCAGCCTCTGGAGGTTTGGTCATGCATGCCTAACGTGAGGAAAATAAATCTAAAACTGGAGAAGCAAATTCCTTCACTCGATTTAAGACAGAGTAAAAATAATTTTGATGAGTGACCACCAGTTGCAATTAAATTACATAATATAAATAACTTCAATGTCCGCACTAAGATACAAAAACTTAGAATTTTGAATTGATTAGAGTACTTGGTAATATCATATAATGAGGGAAAATTGCTATGTATTTATATGTATTTACCACACTTTTGAAGCAGACTTAAATTTCTGGAAATCGAGGTAAAAACATCTCACTACTTGGTAAATTGGATGATTTAAAAATTTAAATGGGTTGTTTTATATTTGTACCTAGACCAGTATATTACCAATAAAGTAAACTAAAATATATTCTTTGGTTGATTACACACAATATACATTTAAAATTAAAATGTATCTGGCTATTCTGACGGTGAACAGATAAATAACGTCACTCACACACATACAAAACTATCGGTTATAAACAATTTTATTTTATATTTTTAGCACGTTTATATTTTGGGTTAATGTCCTATGTTAATTTTACTATCGGCTATATCTACGATGCCCATATACGTCGTACGTAATATATTTAAAACCTTTTTTCACAATATTTGTTATGGATTACATAAATACGATAAATCTCGATTAGCTTCTAAAATGATTTTCATTTCGTTTTTGCTATGTTTGTATAAAAAAAAGACATATATACAAAATGAACCATGTTGAAAACTCTTTAATTAAAAAAACTTTCAACAGCCGTGATAATTATTATTTTTTGTTCTAACACTATTCTCACTCACAGTATTGAACACAACAACAACAAAAACGTCATCACTAAACCGCAAACTAATAACAGAGATAAAAAGTTTATCAAAATGAAAAAAAAAAAACGAAAAAAAGGAAGAACGTGGGTAAAATATTTTCTAACCACTATTGCCACCCACATGATTTCAATTTATAACAATTTTTTCCCTCCTATATATGCTGTGATAAAATTTATCATTTTATAATTTAACTAAGTTAATGCTGCTTTTTTGTTGCTGTGCTCTGTGCATTTATAAATTTTTAGTTATTCTGCTTGAAACTATAAAAATACAATAGCACGAACAAAAAAATAACAAAACTGGGTACATACTATACTATGTGTGTGCTAGTGTGGATGTACATAGTTGTTTTTTTATGGTGGTTGTGTTGAAATTTCAACATTTTTCCAACAAAGAAGAAAATGGATGTAAAAAAAACAAACGACAACAGAAATGTAAAACTTTTACGGAAAAATTTACGGAATATACGGAAATTCAAATAGAAGTGCTTTTTATAGCTTTTAAGGGATATGATTATGTATTCGCATTTTCGTTATTTTTTATTTGAAATGGAAACTTATTTATAATTTAGTAATTTTTGATTTATGATACAAATTCTTCAGATCTTTGTAAGTTGGTATCTATATACATATTATATACATGCTATAGTGTACAAGAAAGCAATCTCCATTGTGTTGAATATCTTTTCTTAGACATAATAATATAGTAACGTAACGTAACATAGAACACGAATAAAAAGCAAGAATGATAAATGAATATTTTATGTCTTTAATTTGTTAAATTAAGGTAGCGGAAATATGTTTTGGTGGAATTTTTGCACAATACACCACCAAAACTTTCGATTAAATTTAATTTTTGTAACAATTAAAGTTGGTGCATATTTAACAATATGTTCCCAAACATGTTGCCTATATCTTTGCTTAAATGGCCTTAGCTCTTTTGATACTAGTCCCATTGATTAAAGAAATAATCAGGAATTGCCATTTTACTAGAAAGTTGTATGCAAAAATAAAAGGTTATTCTTTTTACCATTCTGTACATCAAGCAGAACGAGGTAGGAGTGGAGCAACTATATCTTCAACAGAGGAAACATCAAACACTTCGAAGATGTCAAACTTGAAATAGAGACAACACAAATTGTATCACTTAGCGTGCAATTAAATAATTACAAGAAGCTGCGGGCTGCTGCGATATATTGTCCACCAAGGGATTAACTAAAAAAGGATGATTACCTCTTAATTTTTAAAATGATGGGCTCAACTTTCATCGTAGGAGGAGATTTCAATACTAAACATACGCATTGGGGTTCAAGACTAATATCACTTAAAGGTAGAGACATTTTGGAAGCTGGATATCAAATAAACTGCGGGTTTTATTCAAGTGGTATTTCTACTTATTGGCCAACGGACGCAAACAAAATACCAGACGTGATTGACTTCGTCATAGCTAAAGGTATTTAAGAAAATTTTATCCATATTGAAAATAATGAAGGTTTATCTTCGGATCATTCTCCAATCATACTTACGATCAGTGAAACAATAATTGAAAACGAAAAGCCACCAAGTTTAACAAGCGAAAAGACAAATTGGGAAACCTAAGCACTGTTAATTGAGGAAAGTATTGATCTTCAAGTCCCAATCAAAAACCAAACATAACTTGAAAAAGAAGTAGAGCTGCTCATAAACAATTAGAAATTAAAGAACAGCGAGCTGGCTTGGTCATATTTTGCGAGGTGATACTTAACTTGGGATACTTAGCTCAGCGATCACTGAGTGACTAGCAATCATTTGGAAAGAGCATAGGTCTCTGTTGGCGACGATGACTCCTCGGGTATAGAACTACTTGTCTTTATTCTTGAGTTAGTTTACTTCCCAAAGAACTGAAACTATTCACAGATTAAGTGGTTTCTAATTTAAGGTGAGTTTTTCAACTGCTTTAAAATTAACAACACTAGAGTTTTTCAACCGCTTACAAAAAAATTCAATAGCAATATTCTTTTATTTATTGTAAAATAATATACTGCTTTGATGCATTTGGTCTTCTCTTTTTAACAATTACGTTTTAAATCGTTCTGGGAAAGTCAAGTGATACAATTCCTTCTAACGGGTTTGACTGTTTAACCCGCTTACACAGTAACTATTAGGCAATTTTAACATCGTTCAGTTGAATTATACAAACCATGTCTTGGCAAGAAGCAAATCTTAAGCAAAACCAATTGTTAAATTTACTGCGACAATACTTACAATAACTAAAACAAGCAGTATTAAACATGGAATGCCCTGATAAAGCATCAATGTGTTATAGCTTGACTAGCGCTGGCTGGGTATACATTCAGAAAAATAGTTTTGAAATATTTTAGCCAATGGAATATGTAACAAATTTACAATTGTTAAGCACAGCACATAACTGTTGGATTGTTCAATATATTATGTACTGTATATAATATGTATAAATATGTTGCTTCCATCCAATCGATTTATTATTAAAACTAAAAAATCTACAAATAAGAATTGCACAGCAAGGACAAATTCACATTTCTGATTACTGATTTATATTGCCATCATAAAACACTACTACGTATGAATAGAAAACTTAAAAAAAAACTTGTTCTAGTTTTTTTAATATTATATGTATTATACATATTATATATATTTCAACATATTGAAAACAATTTTTCTTCCTATTGGGAAAACTTTTTCTTATGATTTCGTTGTTTTCTTTCCCTACTTTAATAGCTAAGATTTATTATCAGATATTAAAATAAAAAAAAAAACACAAATCGACATTAATAAATTTTTCCTTCGTTTTACAATAATTTTCTTTTGTGTGTACGCTATAATAAAAATTATACATTGCACTACACATAAAAAAATAATTAAAAACTTTAAGAGGAATAAGAAGTAAACTGAAGTTTGTAAGTACGAGTAATAGAAGTAAAAAAAAAATTAATTTTATCAAATTTTCATTTACATTCCAGTGCAATTCTACGATGCACTATTAAAAGCTGGATTTTCCTTTTTCTTTGCTTTGTAATTGATTAAAAGTAAATTCAATTTGAAAAATAATTATGTTCGTTTGAAGTTTTAATGATTTTCGATTATGTTCATTGTAATTTTAAAAAAACGAAAATGCTTTGGTACAACATCATAAAGAAATCTTGTTATGATTTTATAATACCATTTTAAACAAAGCTTAGTCGTGTTAATTGAAAAGAACAAAGAAACGTTTAAACTTTCGAGTAATTGCACATAGTAAAGTATTAAGAATAGATTTACTATATAAAAGTAAATTTAGGCCAAGATTTGTATCTAAATTAGATGTTCGGCGATTAAATGACGTATTTGTCATAAAACGGTTAATTCAAATGATTTGTAATGTTTAATAAATTTTTTTTAAATCTAATTTATATTATAACTTTTATAATTTTATATTTTTAATTATGTATTAAATTAATTAATTGTAAATTACACATAAAAACTAATTCAATTTATTACAGCCTACGGCATGCAGGAATTATATTATTGTTATTATATTATGAATTAATTAATTTATAGTTTTAGATGAAACTTGTATCAATTTATTACAGCCTTCAGCTTTGAGAAATCAGCCCATTAATAGGTTATTTTTTCAGAGAAACATTGCAGAATACAGTTGAATGGTGGCACACTGGAGATGCTGAGAAGAAATGGCAGTTATGCTAACAGTAGTTTGAATATTGGCTACCGGGAAACTGGACCAATTCTCATTACTACATATCTTTCTTTTTCCTACTCCACAAAAAAATTTACTAGCTTTTGGCCGCCAAGGTGTCTGGAACCGGGTCGATCTCAATAATTTAACTAGTAGCCTGCCTTAGCATTGTAAGTATATGTAAAAACGTGTGTCCAACTCCGGGAGTTCCTGCTTAATGCTTGGCCATACACTCTAAATCAATCAATTAATTAAGAAAGGGACGAAGTACTATAATACTTTAAATGAAATATTTACAATCAAAATTTTGATTAGACCTATCAGGTGTCGAAAGCAAAAAACTACCAATTGTACTAGTTATTTATTTTATTAATTAATGGTTTATAAGAATTTTACTAACAACAATATTATTACCTTAAAATGTGAGAGCTAGTCAAAAAAACAAAGGAAATGAAACTTAAAAAAAAAATATTTAACACCACGAATTATATTATAAACTTATTGCCCAACCTACTATAACTTCAATAAATGAAATATTTTTAACATTTTTTAATTCGTTAAACCACCGATTTTTAGAAGGACACCGAATTTTAGAACACATCATAAGTAGTTGAAGGTTGACAACAACAATTAACCCTGTTAATTGTAACCATTGAACTAACCTACTAACCAACTACTAGGAGAAAGCACCCAGAGCTAATCGATGTGTTTATCAAGTAGTTGTAAAAACGGCGTCACCATGGCTCGACATGTCATTAGCTCATTATTTCAAAACTCAATTGAACCAATTTATATATAAATTAACTAAAGACAAGCAAAAGATAAATGTAGTAACAACAAACAAAACATTTACTGCTCAACGTAAAAATGCCAATATAATAATAATAATAATTGATCTAATATAAATACTGCAAATCTTATACATACTGGGCTAGAAGCAACGAAGAAAAAGTTGAACCATTTTTGCAAATAGTTTGAAAAATATTCCGTCTAAATGCACCAATAACATTTTTAACAGTGTACAAAGTAAATTAAAATTCCGTATTGAAAAAAAGGGTAATTGCGATGTTGTTGTTGTGCGTTTTTGGTTAATTGTTTTTCAATACAATAGGCCTCTTCGATTCACCTGGATTTGCTGAATTGATATCGAGTTATATTTAGAAATTGAGTTACATTTAGATAATTCAGCTACTGAAGTCAATTGGGTGTATTGACATGCTGATAAATTCTTATACTTTTGTAATTTATATTTGGAAACTAATTATTTGTAATTTTTATTTAACATTTTAAATAAAGTTTTTGTTTTACACAAAAAACGTAAAGAAATCCATAAGCACATGAATAAATTAAAAAATTTCAAAAAACAGCAAAAGCTACCCGTCTGAATTTACTACACAAGCATCTTAGTACAATAAGATAATTCGGTAGCACTATTCGAATTGTTGGTTCACATCAGTCAATTCAGTTAAAAAATTTAATCAGTTAAATAAACTGTAGGTAGTAAATGTGAAATGTATTTAATGTAATCTGTTCCTTAGACATTTCACATTAAATATTTGCACAAAAACAGCAATAACAATAAACTACATATAATGTTCTTCTAATTTGTTTTTGACAGATTTCATTTTCGAAAATGGATTGCTTTGATGTGTCTATCGAAAATGCTACAAATACCGACTATCACTTTTGTCGATAATATAAACACTATCGAAGCGAATTAAAGTAATGTTGCAACATGTCAACCTAGAAAATATCATATTAACGAAATAAATATCAAAAATGTTGAAACGTTATAACAAAACAAACCAGAAGTAATTGTAAATTTATCAAATACTTAGGTTTTAATTTTTCTTTTTGAATGTACCAATCGGGCTTATTAGCTTAACCTTAAGACAGCCACTTTGCGTTACTAAGACCAATTAGTGGTTTTTACAAAATTAGCTCACAAATGAGCACATGCTTAAGATGGACTATGTATAACATAAGTACGTGAAATTAATATATATTGCAACATAAATTTAAATATCGTATAATAAATAAATATTCCTCCTATTCCTATTTGTTGTCATAATAGTAGTATATAAATGCAAGTGGCATTAGAACTATGGCAAAATAAACTCCTTGTTAGCATTTAGTATTATTTTGCAGTCCTAGAACAAAAAATAATTCAATTTAAATTAAAAATATCAGGTATATTTGAATATGGGCCGATATTGAACGACTAAATTGACTCTAGTTTGCTGCAGTGTTATCTAGTGCGTCTACTGTTAAGGATTAATGGTTAAGTAGCCAGTACTAGTTAATCCTTAGTCTGCCAAAATTTAATGGTTTTGAATTAGGTTTGTTTTCAAGAAATAAAAACACTTCAGATCAGACGCAGTCAATATAAAAGCCAAATAAACAAACTATCCATTCAAAGAGAAAAAAGTTACTAAATCGTATTCGAAAGTTTCGGTACTTCACCCTGTTTTTGTTGAAATGTTTGATTACAGAGGCATATATAAACCTGACAATGGCAATACATATAAAATCGAACTCAGAAACCCAAACACCCAATTAAATTTCCATAATCGTAATGTCAACTTGACGACGTGCATAAACTAGAAATACATAAAAATTTCACATTTCTAAACCTAACTTGTCATGATACATTTCGTTTTTTAGAACTATCTAAGACTATAAATTTTTCGACTGTGACACTTTTAAGCTATGTGTATAAGAGTTGTTATATACTAAATATTTAAAAGCGAAAAACGAACGTATGTTTGTTATATAAACACATACACACATAAATATATATATATATATATATATATATATATATATATATATATATATATATATTATATATATATATATATATATATATATTTATTTATATATATATATATATATATATATATATATATATATATATATATATATATATATATATATATATATATATATATATATATATATATATATATATATATATATATATATATATATATATATATATATATATATAAACAGGGTGTCCCTAAAGTCACTGACACGAATAGGACCGTTTAATTCCTTGATCAAAGCGAACATGACTTTACTTCTACCACTTCGCACTGTGAAGCCGCCCTATCAAGTTATAGACGTTTGAAGAGGAGCCTTCCAACGGCGTACCCTTTATTAAAGATAACTCAATATCTAGAGAAAGAACCATTTGTTTTTCCCAATGTTTATATCGTTAAAAAGCTGATTAAATTTTCTTTCAAATAAGGTATAATAAATATGAATATTTACGTAAAAAGTATTTCAAATTAAAACAAAACTTTTAGAATTAAAATTTTTTTAAGAAAAATTATTGTTTCTTTAGCATTTATCTTTTAACAATTACCCTACGACAATAAATATTTTTTGATTAAAACGTAGTTCAGACTCTTAGCTTTCAGAAAAGCTAACTATTTGTCATATTTGCAATAATACGTTATCTAAAAAAATTAAAAGATTACAATAAAAATTTTGCATTTTCTTTATTAGAAGTATTGAGGTAGAAATAAGTACTGGTATTAGGTAATAATATTTCGCAATATTTACAACAAATTCTCAAAATGACCACCATTAGCCATTACGCATTCCAAATACCTATCCATAAAGGACTAGCGAACTTTTACGAAATCGTTTGTATCCCGTTTGATTTTATTACAAGCTTCATATATTTTAGCAATTAACGTTGCTTTATCTGGGATAGATGAAGAATAAACTTTAGATTTTAAATGACCCCAAAGGTAAAAATCTAACGGATTTAGATCCGGTGATCTTGCTGGCTAATGTATAAGTCCTCCGCGGCCAATCCACAGCCTTGGAAACAATGTGTTTAAGTGGGATCGTACATTTGATGCAAAATGTGGTGGAGCACCATCATGCATAAACTACATACATCGTAAATTAAACAATGGAACTTCTTCCAATAGTTCTTTGAATTGGTTTTTTTTTAAATTTAAATATTTTACACCATCTAATCTGTCTGGAAGTATGATCGGTCCTAAAATTAAAGTAATTCGTCTCCAAAAATACCGCACCATACATTTACTGTGAATTTATGTTGGTAACTGTTTACAGTTTTTAAATGAGGATTATTTGATGGCCAAAAATGCATGTTGTGTAAATTTATATATCCGTCCCGAGTACATGCAGCTTCATCTGTGAAAATTATCTTCTTCGGAAACCAAAAATCTCGTGTTTGTTGCTCAATTACCCATTCACAAAAAAATGTTCTTGATACTTTATCACTTTCTAAAATGTCTTGTACTGTTTGGTAATGACAAGAATGTTGTTTTTCTTTTTTAATTGGCCTGTGCACGATAGATTTTGCAATTCCGGTTTTGCTGCAATTTTCCGAATACTAGTCGTGGGATTGTTATAAACTTCACGCAGCACTCTATCAGCATTATGGTGTGATGTTGATGCACGTCCTGGTAGATCTCTCCGATTATTTAAAAAAGTGACGTTCTCCCGCAAATTTCGATCTACATTAACAAAAGTATTAACAGATCGCAATCTACGATAAGGGTATCGATCTCGATATTTCCGTTGAGCAACGGTCCGAGCTCCAGCCTCGTATAAAATGAATACCATATCCACATATTCGTTAGAGGTATAAGGATTCATGTTTTAATAAATGTTAAATTATTATTTTTTTAATTTTAACTACTAAAACTACTACTAATTTTATTTTTTCTATTTTAATTTTAATTACTACTTATTTATTTAATTTAAGTTTATTGATACCTCAATACTTGCGTCTAATAAAGAAAATGCAAAATTTTTATTGTAATCTTTTAATTTTTTTAGATAACGTATTATTGCAAATATGACAAATAGTTAGCTTTTCTGAAAGCTAAGAGTCTGAACTACGTTTTAATCAAAAAATATTTATTGTTGTAGGGTAATTGTTAAAAGATAAATGCTAAAGAAACAATAATTTTTCTTAAAAAAATTTTAATTCTAAAAGTTTTGTTTTAATTTCAAATACTTTTTACGTAAATATTCATATTTATTATACCTTATTTGAAAGAAAATTTAATCAGCTTTTTAACGATATAAACATTGGGAAAAACAAATGGTTCTTTCTCTAGATATTGAGTTATCTTTAATAAAGGGTACGCCGTTGGAAGGCTCCTCTTCAAACGTCTATAACTTGATAGGGCGGCTTCACAGTGCGAAGTGGTAGAAGTAAAGTCATGTTCGCTTTGATCAAGGAATCCAACGGTCCTATTCGTGTCAGCGACTTTAGGGACACCCTGTTTATATATATATATATATATATATATATATATATATATATATATATATATATATATACATATATATATATATATATATATATTTATATATATATATATATATATATATATATATATATATATATATATATATATATATATATATATATATATATATATTTAAATTTAATAAGTGTATTAAGTATTCCTTAGATGTTAATGTAAAAATGTTTTTAACGTAATTATTGACTTTTTTTTAACATTTTGTTTTTTTGAAAGCACAACAAAATATTTAATTTTGAACATTTAAATTGTACATATGTAGATGTAACAATATGAACGAGTAGATACTAAATAGGTTTCTAGATACACCATCCTTTAAATGGTAAAAGAAAATATCCCTTTTATTTGAAAATGTTAACTATGTATCAACAATTTCGGAAAAACGATTTTTTGATTAGGGTAGTCAAATGATATACATTTAATTTATTTTTTTTTCTTTATCAAATTAGTGATTTATTTTGAATTTATGAGAAAGATGTTGAGCTGAGGTGTAACTATGGTTACTTTACGTCTGATAATTTATGGTTGAGCGATTTTAGTAAAACAGTGGGGATACTTAGAAGTATGTACATACATTATATCATTTAAATTATATTATATTATATTCAAGTGTATATTCCTAGGTTTTATAATGGAAACTAATAAAATAGAAATGGAGTGTTTACAAAATTAGTTAGATAGTACAGAGACATTTTTTTTTAAATAATTTAATATGAAGTATCTAAGCAAAAGACGTTTGCATTTGTAACTAAATTCATTTGACTTTGTTATATTCTAAGTATTAAGTCCATCAAATAATTTATATTTTAAAATATATAGTTTTAACAGTTAAGAAACGTATTTTGAAATAAAAAAAGCTATAGTATGGTAGCATTAGCAAAAAAAAATGCAATTACTACAACAAAACTGAAATTAACTAATTTTTTTTAATTAGGTTTGCATTTATTAGATTATACATTTATAAAAATAAAAAAGATTAAATTCATAAACTCATTTAATTATAATTAAAGTTTAGTAAAATGTTTTTATTGAACCTGCAAAATAGTTATTTATATTGGACATTTTTCTCGATTTATTTCAATAGGTTAATAATTAAACTTATAACATTTTAATTAATTTTATTAGAATAAACTCAATAGAAAATTATATATTGACAGTTCATTATATTATTTGTTAGTACGTTGAAGCATTTGCGTCTAAGTTAAAATGAAAATAGTGTTATTGCGCTATTGATGGCAAGAAAGCCACAAGTTCGAGGGCTAAGCCATCTTAATTTACATAAATCTTTTGTTTCGCGCACTTTTTTTCATCAAAACACCAAAAAAGATTTTATTCGAAATGTGAATGTTGAATTGAACGAAATCCCTGTCGTAGTGGTATAAAATTGGCTGCTGAGTTACTTTGCAGATCCAGAGAAATACATTCTGAAAAATGAGCTTGGATTGGATCATTTAAAGTTCCTAAGAGAGCCACCTGAAAATAGGCACCGGCAATGGCGATGATTTACATATAGATGCTCTCCACTCGTTTTTTTAAACCGTGGCGTGAAGATAAACGAAACTGTTTATTGTGCAACTATTTGGAAAGCTGTGCTTCGGCATTGAGCACGCAAACATTTTGGCTGCAGAATCTGAACATTCCAACACGAATTCTGCACCGTATCAATGCCTTAAACGTATAACACCTTTTTCGATCGACTCAAGGCCACAGTTAAGGTACAAGGAGGCTATATTGCACAAAAGTGAATTTATTTATTTATACATTTTATGTATGATTAAAAAGCATACCATTTTGACTTTTCATCAATAAAATTCAACCAAAAGAAAATATTACAGCATTTAACATCATGAACAGTTTCATATCAGAAAAGATGTTAGTACGAGTGATTTAGATAAGTGATGACAATGAACTATGATTTTTGAGGAGGTTATAATTTATCGACAATTAAATTGACAATTAATTAAAGTGAACAAGTATTTGTGCATCATAAATTTGGCTGGAAACGAGCTTTTATCTTAAAAAACAAAGAGGATCTACATAAGAAACCGCAATAAAAAATTATGAAAACATTTGTGTGTGCAGATTGTTCTAGTGTTCGGCTAAGGATTAACTAGGATCTCACGGAATGACCACTCTTAAAAGAGTGGTAAAAAAGCTCAAAACAAAATCAGTTGAAATTATAAATGATAAATCGGTTTTATCTACATTGAATATTTTAGATATTTATTTTAAAATGGATGATCTAAATGCGCTTTTATACTTGACATTTCTATTAAAAAAAACTACAACTATCAACTGGGTTGCTGCTAGAAGAGTTTATGAGTTTTGAAAATATGGAGCAAAGATTATCTAAAGAATATGCAACATCGCGCAAAATGGACAAAGCAACAACCAAATATAAAAAAGAACTACTTAGTTTATTTTCATTAGGGATGAAACCACCCACTAGATGTATAGTGGCAAGAGTATTAGAAACACACGTAGGACAGGATAAATTAGTCGTTCCTTTTACAACTTTGAACTCTCAAAAGATCCATGGCTGAAATCAATCCACTATCAACTTACTGCAACGACGAAGCAGAGGATAAAACAATTTCATCAATTTCCGAGACAACAGATAATACGTCCGTGGATAGTGTAAATTCGTAATATAGCAAAGGCTACCCTCTTATGTTAATTTAATTTTTTTTGCATACATTTTTATTGAAATGTTTATATTTTTTAAAGCAGTATTTATACTAATGATCAGAGCTGTCGATTAAGGTATCGTTCATGATAATCCACTATTATCAGTATTATACGTGATGTATTAAATATACAATCAAATTCGTAAATTAGCAAAGACTTACCCCTCGGGGTCCACGGATGTTGTCCGTGGATGTTGTTTAGGGTGTCCGAAGGCTCTTTACTTCAATGTTTTGTTGACAATTTTTAAGCATCAGCATATTTTATGTAACTAAACTTAGTAATTATAAGTTGTGTAACTATATAAAGAAAATAAATATTGTAACAATCGGTCAGTTAATTTATAAGTTGATTTATAATTTATAAGCGTTACCCGGGGTAACCCAATCTTATAACATACAAATTAACAATATGGTTGCAAAAAGTGAGAAATAGAAGTGGACTAAAGTAATCCTCCAACTCATTTTGAGTAAAAATAAAAATATCTAGCGGAAAAGTGGAGTGGCTTTTACAAAGTAAAGTAACATATAACAGCAAATTGTTTTATTATGAAATTTTAGATCTTTAATTTGTAAATTTTTAGTAAAATAGATGACCCAAAATAAAAATAAACTGCAAAACTAAATTAACAACAACAATAGTACGTGTTTAATTTATAAGATAATATATATTTTATCGCATTTTCCATCTGTATTGTTAAATTTTTCAAATACAATCCAAATATGGCAATTCAAACTAGCCAATTCTGAATTTTATAAAGCTAGTTCAGTTGATCTATGTACTAATCGGAGCAGTATTCTTCCTAGATATTTTCATATAATTGTAAATTATATCTACAACGTCTTTAAACCATTGACATAACTCACCTCTTGAATGTCTATCGCCTCAACACACTCAGCATTGGTTATATATTTAGAGCCTAATATTTCGTGTTTTCTTTCAAACTGAGAGCAATACATTTTTTTACATGTATTCATCACATCTTTGCACAAAAATTAAAATATAACGGTTTTTAAATTTTGTAAACTACTAAAAAATAGAGAGCACCCATACATAAATTTATCAATATATAAATTTAAACCAGCCTAGGGCGACGGATCTTACCCTTCACATCTTCCGTCCAGTTTAAAATACAAACTTCCTCACTTAGCTAGTTTTAATATAAAAAGACAATATATAAAATGTATGCAAAATAAATAAGTTAGTTAATCTCAGGACAAAGATGTCCATGCTGCAACGTCAAATTATTAATAATATCCTGTAATAGTTAAAGTTAAACGATTTAACTATTTAATTCAATGTTTCGATGAGAGCATAAGATATAGTAATGAAATGTGTATAAAATCCTAGTGGTGAATAAAATTTAAACGGTTTATATCTCAGCTATTCATATTTGTTTCTATTATCGCAACGATCACACATTTCTATTTAGAGTCTTTGTGAATGTATTAAAAATATTTATTTAAAAATATAGGAGAAAATCAATAATCTAGGGGACATTTTTTTAGCAAAAATTTAAATTTTCTGTGTGAAATTAAATTTGCTGTTAAAATTTTGATAGCTATAAATCGAACAAATAATAACACGAAATGAATCGCATCCCACCCTGATTTTATTTTTGTTATTTTATAACTAACCCTATGATTTTGTCAAAAATGAGGTTATGATTTTTTTATTTCACTTGTCAAATTTTTTGAGGTGAATAAAAAAACAGCTTTAACTGTAGCTGTCAAAATGTTGATTTTTAACAATCACAAAGATCGTTACAAAATAAACACGGAAATAGCACAACAATATGTGACAGCAAACTCAGAACGATTAGACAAAGATGCATATTGTAATTTATAATTGTGAAACATGACTCAAACAAGATAAAAATGTATGTACATTTTAGAATTAATACAATCAATTTTTATTAATAATTCAATCCTTTTTTCAATTAGACTGTGAATTAAAATTAAAATTTAGTATTTTCGGTACCGAATTATTTGGAAAATATTCTAAAATTATTTAATTCTAATATATACCAATAATCTAAATGAGCTAAGTACGATGTCCCGATAAAATAAGAATAAATGAATAATTATCTATATCCTAACCTTTGGCACAAGCGACACATTAGATCCATCACATAAAATCCACTTCATCAAATATTATTTAATTTAAACATATACAACAAAATCAATGTAAATATATAAAATAAATAAATAAAATAGTTTTATTTACCCAAACAAAAAACTCATCCTCCACGCATGAATGTTAAATTCACACATCCATTATGGCTGAACGCAATATAAGTTCTTATGGCTAATCGCAACTACTGCATAACTAGTATATTGAGCATACTGTAAAATTGGGCCAAATCACTTAAATATGTCTTGCTTATTGTTTGCAAAAAACTGGAAGTTTTAAAAACCGAGTTGACGTGAAAAAACCTCCACAACTATCTTCTAGTAAAACTTTTGTTCTAGCTTTTCAAACATTAAATTCATATTAGCTTCACTATAGATAAAACAGTTGTGTCTTATTGGCTAAGACCTTAACTACTAGTTTTTCCTTTACAATAAAGGTCGTGTCTTAACTAATTTAAATACTGCATAACTTTCTAACTGGTTTAAGTTTTAGTCACAACACAAATATCATGTACGAAACAATAGTAAAATGGAAATTACGACGAAATGAACGAATTTTTGGAAAGTTTGGATCATGTTTGATGGGGCCAATTACCGAATATTTGAGAGAAAGAAAATGGTTTGTTGTAAACGACGCTTATTTGCTAGAAGCAACTAATAATTCTAGTAGACATTTAATATTTGTCCCAAATAACCGAGTAAAAATAATTTTGTTGTATAATATAATGTATTCTAACAAGCATTTAAAAAAATATAAGCTATACTGTTCACAAACGATAATTTTATTTCCGAAAACATTTCAAATGTTTGTGATCAACAATATGTAAACATAATGATTGGTACAAACATATCTTAGTACCCATGAACAAAATATATTGTTTGTTGGTTACAGTTTTAAAACCAATTGTTTGACCAGAGCACATTTTTATAGTATTTCACATTGTGTATACCTGCAATATGAATATAAAATTTCTTTTTTTAATGGTAAATATAGAAGAAACGGATTATTTCGAAGCCATTCAGGTTATGTTTGACAAGAAACTTGAAACAATAAAAGTTTTGAGATCAGGTGTATTTTCTTATGATATATTTCATAATACGGGCATTTAACATCTTTTTAATTAAATAGTTAGAAATAATTTATTTGCTTGTATTTGGTTTGGGAGCACTACAAAATTGAAGACGAGTTTGCATTGACACTCTAAAGTGGTGCAGAAGTGAAAGCGGAATTTTTCATTCTTTAAACGGTACCAGCACGGGTTAATTTTAATAGGGACTTTGGCGAAACTTTGGCAGTAGTACAACAATGCTCCATTGAAATTAAAGGGAGAGTTATTGCTGATATTGATGATGTCGAATATAATAAAAATTATGAATTCCAAAGCACGTCATCTGTGTTAAAGGAGAAAGCAATCTAAATCTCAACAGTCGGAAATACTTCTTGATGATGTAGATATTAATTTGGGAGCCCCACCATTAAAAATTCCAAGAACCGTTTCGTGTCTAGGGGAAATTGAATTTTTAATTTTAATAAAAATAATGAGGCAAATACAGTACTAATGTAATATTAAGAATTGTAATTGTAATAACCTAAATTTCCAACTGAAATATTCAGTAAACTAACAGATTATTACTGACGATGATACAATTTTGTACAACAATAAAAAAAATATTCTATCACAAGCTGGCATTATACCACGTCGGAAAAACATACAAAAGCACAGTTCCAAGTACATAAATAGTTCCCGAAATCGTTGATTCTGCGACCATAATCAGTAGCATCGATTTTTTAGAAAATAGTAATAGGAAGGTTACATATGCCAAACGTGTAAGATTGCTGAATTCTAAAATCAGTACATACGAATACATGCAAAAAATTGTATGCTTGTTGAAGCCTAGAGGATTAGAATTGGTACTGATAACAAATAAGAATAAATTATTAGTTAACTGGTATATTTTGTTTTTTAAATAAAGGTTGAAATTGATACCAAATTGAGATATCCTGATGTAAATTCAGCAATGGACGAACAATTTAAACAGATTGTTGATAAAGTAATATCAAAAGCGAAACATTTTTATATATTTAGAAAAACTCAAGGACGAAAGAAAATTACATTTGGCGGTTTATTCAATTTAATTTTATGCTCAATCGTATTTTTGATATCATATTTATTTTCAGTTTGATTCAAATAGATTTACAATCCAAGATCCATTTGGAGGTAATTCTAAATTCATAAAAAAATAAAGATATGCGAAATTAATTTTTTAAATTCCAGTCTGAGACAGAAGCTGAAAAACTCAAGGAAACAGCCAATAATATTATTATGAAACTTTATTAGACCCAATTGCTGCAATCTCAGTTGCTGGTACGACGATCTAAACAAAAGCCGTATAGTAGCTTTCAAATCCTGCTTTCACGTATTCTGCGTGTTAAATATTTGTTATCCAGAAGAACCACAACATATATGGGTGTTCGTTGAACAGGTATTCTTCAACTTAAATATTCCAAAAAAAAATTTTCCTAATATTGATTCTATAATTAAATTTATGATTAATTCTAATATTTGCAAATTAAAATTCGGTAAAGTAATTGTTTATTAAAATCATTTAAAAAAGAATACATTAGTAGACTTTAAATGCCCATTTATCAATTGTACCAGAAATTGTTCTTTTAGTTTTTTATTAAGAAATAATTTGGATAGATGTCATACGAAAAAATTCGTTACTGAAATGGAAAATGAATTATGTAGTACTCTTCAAATGACTTGGTTAATGTTGAACTAAATAATAATCCCAGCAAGGAAAATTGCTCAATTAGATTATATAATTTTCAAAATGATATTTTCGGAAAAAAATGCTAAACATATTAAAATAAATCTTCGCCAATTTTCAATTACATATAAATAATGCGAGTACAAGTTTGAGTAACCGAGCAATTGACTCAATGGTTAAAGCTGCGGTGTTTGAGACGAGAGGTACCGGGTTCGAAACCCAAAGGAAGAGGGTTGCAAAAGGGATTTTTCAGCACCTGATTATGATCGGTGATGACGATGAACACATCTATAACCCCCTGTTGGAGTACAGAATCCATTGGCCGAACCATCGTCCATTGGCTGGCTGGAGCGAATGTGCAGATGGATTTAAAAGCATGCATGTGTCCTTCGATTTGGCTGGTGACGGCGTAAGGTTAAAAAGGATGTTAAAAATTAACTGCGAAAGAATTAGGAGAGCTTCGACCTCAGAAAAGATTGCAGGGTTCAAACACAAAAAAAACGGAGTAATAACTCAATAGAAGTAATGTCTTATTTACAAAGGCTTTCCGATAGTTATTTACTTGGCCCGGAATACATATATGCCGTCTATACAATGGTTTCTTGTATGCGTCCTCATCTACAATCTAAATAGTCACAAATTTACTTAGCAATACTTTTTTTAATGGCCGATCGCAAGGAACTTCATTTAAATGGGATAAAAGAACTTTTGCACCTACAATAAAACAATTAAATCTCTTGCAAACTATTGCCATTACCGTTAATCATGTTAAATACAGCAAGGTTAAATTGATACCATTTCTAATTCTTGGTGATGATTTAAGTTTAAACCAGATTTTAGGATTTGCTTAAAGCTTCAATTACAACGCCTTTTATAGAATTTTTGTGATAAAATACTCGCCCATAAATTATTTTCGGAAAACTCCAATTTTTTATGAAATAAGACAAACTATGCACAAGATCACCAATGTGATGTTCGCATAGCAGGCGTAAAAAAAAACTGTGTCTTCAATGAATTGTTAAATTTTCATGGAGTAGAAAATCGGAATGCACGATATTATAGAAGATAATCAGGATTTTAAAACAGTTTATTTACAAAGACGGATTTTTTAATCTAAAAAAACTTAATTAACGGCTATATGCATTTGATTATGGAAGGAATTTAAATAAACCACCACAAATAAAGGAGGCCATTCTCTTACATGGCAATAAATTAAAATACTCTGCAGCGGAAATGACTTACTTAAGAATTTATTTTAACTGTCTAGTTGGTGATTTACTCGTAGTACCACCACAAAATAAATTTTGGAGACTATCTTTAACTATAAGAGAAATTCTTTCTATTCTCAGCATTCAAAAAGCTGATGCCATAGAACGGATTCCATAGAACGGTTAATTATTTTAATTACCGATCATCATAAGCAATTTGTCACATTATTTCAAGACATTTACGGCCTAAGTTCCATTTGTTTATCCATTATCCTCACATCATGAGCAAAATTGGCCCTATACAAAACATAAGTTGTTTGAGGTTTGAGGCCAAACATTAAGAATTAGAAGAAATCGGCCGAGTTAGTAAATGCCGAACAAATTTATTATTTAAATTAGCCTTAGAGAACTAATTAAAATTCAGCTACATATTAATTAATTATACTGAAATTAGCAATAAAGTGGAATACCTAGCGTTCAAAATAAAGCGGTGCTGAGACATGATCATTTATTACAAAATTTTAACTTGTCATATGATTCATTCAAAATAACTGATTGGATTGAGTTAACTAACATAAAGTATAAGACAGGCGTGCTAGTTTCAATGGGGCATTATGAAAAATGAGGCAACTATTCTAATATTTGATGATTTGTAGTTTGTTGCAACCATTTTCTTATTTGTCACGTTTTATGGAAAACATTAAAATGTTTGGTACCTAACATGTTTGCCAGAAACTGATTTGTTTTTAAGTGTGTCACTTGTTCATATTAAAGTTATAGTTAATTTTCCACAAACAAGTTTTGCCCAAGGATTTTTCACTCTAAACGAAGGTCATATTTTCATCACTATTGAGATTTAAAAACCAGCACCTTTCGATTAAAGCACTGTAGTATATTTAATCATTGCGTCTATATTACTTGATCCAAAATTTTTTAATGTACGTTTTAATTTTTGTTTTATTTTCTTAGTTGTTGGAAAATCTTCCTTGAAATCGCGGCGTACTAAAGCAATTATCTTAACCACCGATACGCAAAAGTAGTGAAAATATAAGTTAACAATGAGAAAACAAAACTCGTCGATCTTTACCATTTCTCCAATGAGAAGTTTTGATACACTTATTACGAATTTTATTTATACATGTTGTAGGTGGTCAACCGGACAAACACTTCTTGACACAAAAGCTGGGAACCAGTGTAAATTGTAATTTCTTACTCTTGATTTCTATGATGTCCCTAATTCGATTAAATTCGTCTAATATCAATATAAAACACCATCTAATACTCCTATTTATTTCTAATATTGTAAACAGTTGTGTAAGAATTTAGATAATTGCAGTGCGCCTCATGGCCAAAATTTCGGTTACATCGCCTGTTAATTAGTAAGTTGCCTATTACCTGACAATTCATGATTCTAAATTGTTGGCTGTCCAAACTTCAGTTGGTTAAAAAATATTGTATTTACTTTATACCAACTAAGCATATACATTAATTTTGTGTTTTAGACATCAATATATTGTTAATGTTTGTATTCATTTTAATATTTGTGTAGTTTTAAAACTTCTTAAATAGAACAATTTAAAAAAATAACGAATAATCCTTGCAAATTTGGTGTGTATGAATATTTTTAGTTTTTATACAACTTTTTGACCGCAGTTCAATATTTCTACTACGTTGCTGTGTATTTACATTATTGTGTATTTTTCTTTTTGCTTTATTAACTACTAAAGTTTTCAGGTTTGAGCTAATTTTATTTTTTAAATTGAAATTAAAAATCAAAATAACGAAGGAAACCGGCTAAATCTCACTTCTTTTGATCATGGTTCCCAAAAGATAAATAGGGAAAGGACATGTATTGAAAATTATAAATTTCACCATAACATGTACGAAGGAGATTAACCGGTTAGTTCTCATACGGAAACCTTTCAAGTTTTAAAGTCATTATATTGTACAAAGGTTAACATATAATCTCAACAAAAGGATAGTCAAAACTATACTTATCATCGGTTGAATTACCAGTATCAAAACTTAACGTGGCCTACAGCTGAATGGTTAGTAACACAAAAAAAATGTTCACTTCAAATATCGAAGCCTCAATAATTAACAATAATTAAGCTGTACTTTTATCCATTTTTGTAACATATTATGCTTAACGAATTGGGGTTCAAAACTCACTAATTTATATCCTGACGATTACAAAACAGCAACAACTATTACCAATAATAATATCGAATGTGTTAAGCTAAGTTTTTTTCAAATAAACTGCTACAGTCATGTTGGCCATACACACTAGAGCTCGCCCAACATACCAATGGCTTACTGCAATTCTTATTTAGAACCAGGTGATCAAAAATTATGTAAGAAAAAAACAACTGCAAACACAATATAGAATGATAATTTTGGCGCGAAATTACTCATGTATCCTAAACAAAATAAGAATAGAAATAGCAAAATCCGATACAACAGCCAACTTTTTTATTTAAATCCAAGGAATATAACCACTGTTTAAAATCTTAATGAACGTCTTTTTACAGTTTAACCGGTATAATATGTAATATGTAATTTTAGTGACCACTCAATCAAAATCTTTAATTCTCAATAACGTCACTATTTGTATTGAAAAAAAGTTAAGGTGGTTAAATCAAACGAAAACACCATTTTTAATATAATTGCTTTACTAAACTAAAAGAAATTACAGAAAATTAATGAAACTATTGTAAATAATATAAAAAAAATCTAACACTTTCAACGTTGTTTCATTTAATATGGCGACATTTTTCCCGATTTATCGTTAATAATTAGGATTACGTAATACTTATAGTGAAATTTGTTTGATGTTATTATTATAACATAAGCAAATTGTAACTCTATTACAACATTAACCACCACTATTTAATAATCTGTTTTTCCGAAAATATAATTATATATATATATATATATATATATATATATATATATATATATATATATATATATATATATATATATATATATATATATATATATATATATGTATTATTTAATAATTACTGAAATAAATTTACTTTTATTGAGTGAAACTTGTCTTTATAGTCTGATCCAATGTATATATTTTATGCTTCGCATCCATAAAATATTCCAAAAACACAAAGATTATTAATCAAATTTCAAAATTAAAACATAATTTTATTTGAAATACACCAAACACATTAAATACTCTTCTTAAAACTGATCCTACTTAATAAATCCAATAATTCTAATGAAAACCACCAATACCGTTATACACTTTAAATTTTAAAAAATCACACTTCAAAACACATTGATTAACTAATAAAAGAATAAAACCTCTTTGACATTAATGCACCTTCTTTATAACACTTTATTATAATTTTTCCACTTTTTTCTTTATATCATACATAATAATATAATAATTATTTATACGTAACCACAATGCACAGTTATATTTTGGCACCACTACTTAATTTATGTACAATAAAAAAAAGTTCACTCTCCGTACAAATCAATTAGTTTAAAACGCACATATTCACACGAGGCTTCACCACAAGAATAAAAAACGAAAAATTAAAAAAATACACTACCGAAAAGCTTTCACTCACCACAAAATGTGAAAATTTTACACCAATATAGAAAATCGAGAAAATCGCCCGTAAAATAATATGAAATACACATCATTCGTCTCAAAAACACGATAACAAACTGATATGAGGTTTAAAGGAAAATACACAATAGTTTTTTATATTCGTATTTCATCTCACTTATTCTTCGAACACGAGAAAAATTATGATTTTAACAAAACAAAATTCTCTCGAGAAACGAAGCTGCTGTACCGTGGTTTTGTGTGGGGAAAAAATGTATTCGTATGTTTCAAAAATTAACCAACATTAAAAATTAGGAGAATAAACATTTCGTTTGTAAAGTTTTTTGTTTTGTTTTATTCAGCACAAGGTGAAGGAGACCAACAGTCTAGTATTATCTCTATGTGTTATATTGTGAAAATAGAAGATAACATTTTATTTTTGTTGTCTTGTTTTGTGCTGATTGCTGAATACATTCATATATTGTGGAAAAGTTATTTGGGTAGGGGAAATTTATAAAAATATCTCAAATTGAACGAGACTATATAAAAATGCGCATAAATATGCATTTTATGATGCGTACGAAATATGTGTGTTTTGGGATGCTGTTTACTTTGAAATTATTTTTATTATGGTTTTTTATACGTTTCGGAGTCAATAGCTTAAAATAAACTTATCCTTGTATAAATACATGTATTTATTTATGTCGACACAGGCATGATTATTCAGTGAATGTTCTGGGGATAAATTAATTTATTTTCGCAACTTATTTTGTGTGATCTGTATTATAATTTTACTGGGAAACCACGGATGTATGTTGCGCTAAGGTAAACATCTAATATTCATGGCATATGAATTGTATTTAACAATGCCATTATATTTGATTAGCTACCTTTTTTATTAGGAAACGAAACATTATTTTTGAAACAGAAGCAAATTCTTACTCATGATTCAGAAAAAGGTCATTCGTGGCAAAGGGATTACTCCCGACCAAAAAAGTAAGCATTGTAATATTATACTGAAAAATTGTATTTATGTTATGATTTTGAAACCAGTAAATGTTCGCAACACTATTAAATAAATGGCTCTCCAAAAAACATGTGTATAAAGTATTTTGTGAAAAATTGCTCTAACAGTTTGAAGAAATTGGATGCCATACATTTTTTACTTTTGCGTAATATAAATTACCTAATTCATGAAAAACATTTTTTTAAAAATAAATACATACGTCATCGCTGTGTTTAAATGCATTTTAAACGTCATTACTGTGTTTAAATGTTTACAATATAAAGTTTCAATGTCTTACAGTGTTTGATGCATACTGAACAAAAATAAATTGTATGCAAACGCAGATGAAATTGATTAGGAAATAGGGTATTCGACTAAGGTATTCTTCCTAGGATCGTCTAAGGTATCTTCCCTAGTCGCAATGAGATATACAGTTCGTTTGACAAATCGTTTGGGCACGGAACAAATATTTTCTTCAGTACAAAATTTTAATGTAAACAGTTTCTGCCATCATAAGAAAAAAATTTACCACACTTTACACAAATAATCGTTAAATGACTTATACCCGGATTCACAACAAACTTAACCGATAGTCAACTTGATTAATTGGTTAACTTGATTTAGTGTTTCACAACAACCGTTTGATTAATTATTTATATGGAGAATAACGACACTAGCGGTGCTATTGGGGAGAAATTAATACTATTTTTTGTACTATATAATATTTAAATTATGTTTAAACAGCATTATTCGTTAAATTTGAGCGATAATGAGAGTGATGATGCATTTTTTATCTGTGGCATAAACAATACCAAAGTTGCATCAATATTCAGTGCGTCCAGATGTATTATCTAAATATACTGACCCTGAGTTCCGGGAAAGGTTTAGGTTCTCGAAAGAAACAGTTGTAAAATTAGCTGATATGTGTGACCCATATTTAGCAACTAACCGATGTAAATCTATAACAATGAGTAATCAACTGTGCATCACACTTCGGTATGAATTTTTATTACTTATTTTATTTTAACTACCGAACATTAATTTTAGGTTTCTTTCTAACTGCCACAGGTCAACCATTTGTCGAATAGTTCCTAAAGTATTAAAACAAATCACCAAATTACTACCTGAAACCATCAAAATGACTTCAGCAAGGTTTTATAGGATAGCTCGATTTCCTGATGTTATCGGTGCAATAGATATTGCACATAATACATCCATTAAAATAAACAAAAATACATTTTATAATATATATTCAAGAATGTATCTTTACTACTTGCAAGCGTTTGGTTAAGTATGAATCGATAAGACGAGTTGAGTACTCAGAAAATGTAAAATATAGTTTCATCTTTTGTGCAAGTAGAACATGGTTAATACAATCAAATGCCTTAAAGAAATCATGTAACACAAGCACAGAAGCATGTGACTGGTTCATACTTTTTAATAAAACAAAGTGCACTCTAGATATAGCAGTAGACATGAAATGATAAAATCCTAAATCCAGATTGAAACCGATCCAAAAGCTTAAATTAGTTTAAATATTCCATAACGTTGTCTCATAATAAAAGCTCAAAAACTTAAATATGGGACGAATTTGTCATAAAACGGTAAATTCAATTGATTTGTACTTTTTAATCAAATTTTATAAAATTTTAGTTATATTATAATTTTATATTTTTAAGGATGTAATAAATTATTTAGTTGTAAATTTCAGGCAAAAACTAATCCAATTTATTACAGCAAACGGCTTGCAGAAATGAGCCTACTGATAGATTTTGCTTTTAAGGATTTTTTGCAAATTAAAGTTGAATGGTGGCACTCTGGAATTGCTGATAAGAGATAACAGAAAACAGAATGCAGAGCATTTCAATAAAATTGTGATTGTCTGATGCTAGTAATTTGAATATTAACTAATTGACGACCGGGAAACCGGACCATTTATATCATTCCTGACATATCTTTTACTTTCCCTACACCAACAAAAAAAGAGAATAGAATTGTGCCGTAATGATCATGAGGTGTCTGAAACCGGGTCGTTTCGATCATGCATAGAAATATATTTATAGAAATATAAATATATAGAAAATCCCTCCTATTCTACCGTTTGTTAAATGTAAAAGGCTGTGGAAATAGGACCGGCGTTAACCGGAACACTTGACGAGCGCTTGGTCTCACAGTCTCATCAATCAATCAATCAATGTAACATGGGTATACGGTGGTCCCGGGCATCCCAGAAGTTACTGTTTCGTCCTTGGCCGTACACTCTAATCAATCAGTCAATTCCAAATGTTTCCCCCTTTACGATTAGCATTCAACCTACTAATGCTGAAAACAGATGTACGTTTAAAGTAGCGCTTTTTTAGAAAAAGAGATAAATTTCGGAAAAATTCACAAACTCTAGTTGTATTTCATATAAAGTATTGTAATATCATATAAACGTGCGTTTTTTCGCAAGTTACCTCTTTTTCTAAAGTAACTGTTGCTTAGTAACTGTTGATGGATTTGCCATATTCAAATTACAGTCATCCATAATTATAACATGATGGTACTCTTAAACCAATGCGGATATAGATTTAACTATCTTATCAACAAACGGAGGATTGTACACAACACCAATGAACAGTTTGCCACCACACAGCAATACCTCTACAAAGAGCGCTTCAAAGACGGTTAAACGTGATTTATCTATCACCTTTATCTTTACATTATTTTTAATAGAAGTGGGGTTGGGTTATACCCCACTCCTCGACTCGCTCGATCATTCCTAATCCAAAAATAACTGGGAATTTGGAAGTGACATCATACTTACTGAATTTAACCCGTTGCGCCATTAATAAGTAAGAGTTAACTCAATACAAAAATAAAAGCGCCAATATTGAACTTAGATTGCATATAATTGATTTACACTGTTTGATATATATATATATATATATATATATATATATATATATATATATATATATATATATATATATATATATATATATATATAAATATTTATATATATATATATATATATATATATATATATATATATATATATGCATATAATATATGTATATATATATATATATATATATATATATATATATATATATATAAATATATATATATATATATATATATATATATATATATATATATATATAAACATACATTTATATTTATAAATATGTAAGCAAATTAATGTTTGCCAATTTTTTCGTTTTTACCCAAGTTTTTAGCTGCTCGAGTATAAGCTTTTTAATTGTTGCAGTCAGGTATGACGCCATACATTGCGTATTAAAATCTGTAGCTACATAAACACAAAAATCAATTATTCAGATATTTCGTGCACATTCATATAATTCGCTAACGCTACATGTACACTGTACATAAATATATATATAGAGCGTAAAATAGCATTTACATATAGCACTCGGTCGCCATGGCCTGATGAGATGACAAATAATATTTAACAAAATTATTACGATTTCTCGTCAGATCGAAACTGAGCTTTGCGTTGCACAACATCCAATACTGAATAATTAAAATAACGACACGTCACCGCCGTCGTTATAAATCTAATTGGATGTTGTCTCAAAATTCCTGTTTTGTTTTGTTATTTTATCCATCTTTTTATATTCTATAATATGTTTATAATTTGTGACCACTTCTAATAAAAATTTTTTTTCTAACAATGAAACATTTTTGAGATCTTTACATTGTTTTATTTTGAAAATAGCGGCCGATAATGAAAAGTTGTTGGAATATAAAAATATTCTAATTTTTAAAAAGATGATAGTAGCCTATGACAGCAAAAGAATTTCGACGAGTATACTCAGTCTATGAATAGGAAACTTATGAATGGTAATTTCGCTAATCCACATTTTACAAATTAACAGCAGTCACTTGAGGTTAGCTAAAGAACTTTCGAGCTCTTTCCGAAGAAGTGGACTAACTATCGAATTTCTTTGAAAAATGAACAATTTTAAAACAATTTAGAATTTAAAACGTAGCGCTCAAGGTTCCACTTCATAGGAACTTTTTATTTTTAATGCAAATTAACATAATCAAAGTCAGCTTTATTATTTAAAATTAAATTTAACTATCGCAGATCACACAAACCGCTATATGTGTTTCGATTTCACTTGATGATAATAAAAACCAGAGAGATACATTGCAAACTGCTATAATAGCATTAAAATCATACTGAACTTAAAAAAAACATGATATAGAAAAATTGTATCGTTAATTAACTTCATTTCGTTCGCTGTTGCTCTAGACAAAATTACAGCATGAATTTTTCTTTAAAATTTTTTAACGTTTTGTCTACTTTCGAAACATGAAAAAAGAGATGTACCATTTACCAAAATTACTATACATACAGCACAAAAAAAACGAAGATTAAACAAAACTTATAAAATTGTGTTTTTTTTTTTTTTGTTTTGCAGCACTAGAAAAAATTCAACCAACCAAAAATACAGAGTGAAAATGGTTTGTGCAATTTTTACAATACGACTTTTGCTCCATTGTTTCTTTGTAACATAGTTGGAAAAATTATTTACAAAAGCAACAAAGTCTTGGAGCTTGAAGTTTGATGCATATTTGTTACCCTAGATTTTTACTCATACTTATTTACATTGTATTCCATGAATATATATATATATATATATATATATATATATATATATATATATATATATATATATATATATATATATATATATATATATATATATTTATTTATTTATATGTATATATATTTATTTATTTATATGTATATATATTTATTTATTTATATGTATATATATATATATAAATATATATATATATATATATATATATATATATATATATATATATATATATATATATATATATATATATATATATATATATATATATATACAGTATGATCTGTAAAATAATTATAGATTGTAGTTAACATATTGGTATACATTTTTGGACTACAACTCGAGATTAATATTTGATTTTCAAATAAAGCAATATTCAATTCATTGTAATCTATTTAAAATTTCACTGTTTATAATTTTGAAGATTCTTTTTAACTTTCTTTTTAACATTTAGGGCTTATGTCAAAATAATTTTAGTAGGCGGCACTAATGTCATATAGATTAACAATTAGAGTGTTTACAGTGATATCAAAAATGAAATTAATGATGTGAATTTTCAACGGGCGTTATTTTCAAGCGAAAGAGAAAATGGAATTTATTTTGCGTAAAGTAATTTTTCGGATTTATTCATTGTATTTTATAAAATAATTTTAATTTTTTAAATATTACTTCCGGTCTAAATACCTTGGAACTACTGATAAGCTGAAGTCGTAAAAGGTGTTGATCGGACCCGTTGCATTTATAGATGTGGGAGTTGGACCTTGACTGGACATTCAAGAGAAACCACACATTCAAATGTTTTATTGGAGTGGCTTCAATCAGGAATGGAGAACTTTGTTAGTTGGTGACAAATCATCGGTTAAGGCCGTGTTTAATCGTTTGAATTTATTGGAGAAGCTTTCTCCACGAGAAGACCAGAATTTTTGTTCAATCAAATTTTTGTTGAAAGAAGTATTACTAGAATTAAAATGTTCAATGTTATTTCACAAAACGCTGATAATTCAATATTATCGTATATTGATGATATCAGTTTAATAATAGTTTCGATTTCCAATCTGTCTGCCTACATATTAAAAGACAAACAGTTTTTGTATCGTTAAAATTTAATAATATATTTTAAAACGAAATATTAATTGAAGTTCTGTGCAGCTAATGGGAAGTATTTAGATGGGGTTCTATAAAAGTAAATGTAACTTAAATATTAATTTAAGATAATAAATCCGTAAAATAATGTAAATAATACAAATAATGTAACCGTAAAATTTTAATAAAGCAAGCTGTAAGGTGCTTGCATTTTTCTGCATGTCCGGCTTTGCAGGAATTCACAATTTTTCAAACTACCCATATTTGATTTAGGTTTTCCAATTGTATTTGATGCAGGACGTTTGCCATTGCAAAGTTTTGAATTGCTCGGCCAAATAATATTTCACTGTTTTGTAAAACTAAAATATTCCATTACATCGTATAGTGATATATTTACAGTTTTTCCGAAATCTGTATTATTGTTATTCTCATCCATCGCTGTATTATGATTAATAGTTTAAAGATGTGTAATTCTTGATTATATTTAACACATGTTGTGTTCAGTTTAAAATTGAAAATAAAAATTGATTTTTTCTATGCATTTATGCACCACCATCATCCTCACAAGTTTTTAGCACTGATTTCTACCTTTGTGAATATTAAAATTTGAACAAATCAATAAATTATTGATAAACAACACTTGAACTTACACATGCCAATTATTAGTTTTTGCAATTATAATACCTTTGATAAACTGAAACACTAGTGTTTGTTTACATACAAGACGCGATTTTCAACTTGTCAATTGATTATTTTTCTATTGTTTTGCGTTTTACTAAGCTTTACAATAATTTCCGATAGGAACCGCATTCAGTAAAATAAAATATGTATCATGAAGTTGGTTTGTACTTTTGGTTTTCCCATCTGATAACTGCTTACATTTTATTTTGTGGTATTAGATAAACTATAAGTAAACTATAAGAAAGTACAGATCAACTTTTTTTTTATTTATTTTATTGGTTATCAAGAAACATTAAAATACAAAATCAATTAATTTTACAAATGAACTGTCAGAGAGAATATAAAACAAAAATTTAAAAATTGAAGTTGATGAGCGCTAATATATAATATTATATTTAACAATGGACTTTAAGGCGCAAGCCTTTTTAGAAATTAAGGAAATAAGTACAATAGTTTAAAATGTTTAAACTATTGTGTTTTACACTATGAGATAATGGATTCGCCTTAAAATATAACCCACATTTTTCAAATTAAGAAGCCATTATCTTAATCCTTTCAAATTGTCTCTAGTTCCTGAATCTTTAAATTTCCAGGGATTATATTGTAGAGTATATGGTGCAATATGTATTCAATTTCTACGCGTCTTTCAGACGTAGTTATAGACTTCATGATGAATAGTAAAGTTAGAAATGATCGACTCATGAATACTTTTAGTTTGAGCATAGTCGGTGAAATGGATAAAGAAATGCATTTTAATAAGCAGATAATTTTTATGTGTATAGATATACTTCCAAATCGATGTTATTTTCTGACAGATGGTAATATCACAGGCAAAACAATATTTCGTTATGCAATGGTTTATATATTATATTGCTTCGTTTTAGCCCTCAATTAAATAGTCATAAGTGTCAAGCTCCTGCCTATATATAAGAAATAATACGATCTATAGTGCGAACATCAACATACGAATTATTTGAATCTCTCTCTAAATATAAATCTATTTATTAAACTACACGGTTAAACTGCTAAAGTTATGTTGTAGACCAATAAATTATAGTAAAAAAGACCAAAGTAAATTATTTAGGCCCGATTCTATGAACAACGATAAATAAAAAAAAAATCCGAGAGTAACGATTAATCAGCAACCTACGATTAGTTTTTTCGTCGATTCTATGAACGACGATAGATTATAATTTACGCTTGGTTTAATTGTAGTTTTACTGCAGTTTTTGTATACGTGGTAACATTTTTTTGTGACGTAAACTTAAATTTTTTTTTCTATGGTTTTAACTCAAATTTGTTGTTGTTCATATTTATGAAATGTCTGTACATTTTTTTCTTAGATAGGGAAATTAAAATTGAATTGAATATTTTGTGCAATTACAGTTTATTTTATTTAATTTTGACTATTTTATAATTACAAATGAAATATGTTAGTTATAATATGTGAATATGTTAGTTAATATAATCGTATTTATTAAACTTCAAAAATGTTTTATCCTCTGATTTATATTCGAAAAATGCGAGTAAATCAGAGGATAGAAAAAATCATCCGATTAATCGTCGTTCATAGAATGCAAACGACGATAAATCTGAGGATTAATGTTTTACTCGCGTTCATAGAATCGGGCCTTAGTGTTTCCAATAAAACTCTTGACAGCTATGTTAAATTTAGGCGCCTTGATCTGTTTACAATTGTGCTGCTTCGTAAGCATATTATACGTGCTACTACTACACAAAATGCAGATAACTCAATGTGTTTTGCACTATACTATACTGCATTCACAAAACAAATTCGAGAAAGTTTCTTTTAATATAGCTTGGCTTTATTTAGACCAACCAGGATTTATTTAAAACAACAATTGACATTTCTCAATTTCAGACTAACTCAATTTGAACCATGGAAAGAAGTTATTCAGGCTTATTATGAAAATTGGCGTTCAAATCAAAATGCATATCGTGCACTTAGTGATTTTTTCGGTCAATTTAATCGTCCAAATCTGCGTACAATCGGAAAAATCGTGCAAAACTTTGAGCAAACCGGATCTGTAGGAGATTTTGAAACAGCAGTGCATGTTCGTACAGCTCGTACTGCAGAAAATATTTCTGCTGTTCGCGATAGTGTGGCTGAAGAGCCGTCCACCTCAACTCGTCGTCGTGCCCAACAATTGCACCTCTCACGCTCGTCGTTGATGAACATTATGCATAAAGACTTGCATTTACACGCTTATAAGGTGCAATTGACTCAAGAACTAAAGCCTCTTGACCATTCCAAACGACGTCAATGGTCAGAATGGTGGCAAAAAATGGCAACAGTGGATGATCAATTTTTAAAGAAAATCATCTTCAGTGATGAGGCACATTTTCATCTCAGTGGATTCGTCAATAAGCAGAACTGCCGCATTTGGGCGAATCATAATCTAAGAGTGATTGTCGAAAAACAAATGCACCCACAGAGTGACTGTTTGGTGCTGTTTATGGGCTGGCGGCATCATCGGGCCGTATTTTTCCAAAATGAGGCCGATCAGGCAGTTACTGTGAATGGTGTTCGCTATCGTGAGATGATAACGAACTTTTTATGGCCCGGATTGGAAGATATGGATGTGGGCGATATGTGGTTTCAACAGGACGGTGCCACACAGCTAACGAAACATTGGCTCTTTTGCGCGACAAATTCAATGGTCGTGTTATCTCACGAGGTGGCGACGCCAATTGGCCGCCAAGATCATGTGATTCGACACCGTTGGACTTCTTTCTTTGGGGTTATTTGAAAGAAAAGATGTACGTCGATAAGCCAGCAACAATTCAAGAGCTAAAGGATGAGATAATTCGGCACATTAACGGCATAGAATCTCAATTATGCCTAAGCGTTATCGAAAATTTGGACCATCGGATGGGGGTGTGCCGCCGAGGTTGTGGTTGCCACTTGGCCGATATTTTGTTCCATACATAATTGAACCATACCATATTATCATAATAAAAAGAATTGGCAATAATTTCCTAAATAATTTGTGTTTTATTCAAAATCAACATCGGCCCTTGAAATTTAACCACCCTTTATTTAAGGTTTTTAAATTTATAAAGACAAACTCTATTAGATTTGGAAAAGATTTCAGTTTGTATGTTATTGGTATCCATGAAGGTTATAGTTAACATTTTCACTGTTTATCAACATATTAGTCAGAAAACAAAGAACTGGCTTGTTATAAGTGTTGTCATTCGAGAAATTAGAAACCAGCCAGTTTTGACGAAAATAGTCCAGCTAAAAATTAGGAATCCAGCTAAAATATCCAGTCACAAAAAAAATGAAAGAAGCTAAAACAACCGTCAAAGAAATTTTAGCCAAATTAACGATTAAAAGCATTCAATTCTGTCTTTTTATTAAGATAATTCATAAAACGTAAATACTTATTCAGGTATTAGGTACATACAAAAATAATATAAAATATAAAAAAACCATAAAAATTGTAAGCATAAAAAATAATATATCAATATAGTGGGCACGGTATTGCATCTAATAAGTGAACATCACTTTCGTCGTCATATTCATCTTTAGCGTTTCTAACATAGGTGGGAAGTTGAAGCAGCATAATATAAATCTCATTTGGTTTCTAATAATTAGAACGCCATTTGTTAGTCGAACTTGCATTCGGTTCCTTAACCTAGTCTTTACCAAATTAAATTGACTAAAAATGCGCTCAACCTCCGTATTTCGCCAACATCGCCAAATAAGAAATTTTTTTATATTAATTTTCTCCATTTGCATCATTCGCAGTATATCCAGTACTTCACACCAAAACCTTCCCGTAGGGCAAACTTACCCATTGTGGCTTTACTTCATGTTCTAATCGTTAAATTGTCCCATTGCAAATTTTTATCACTTGTAAAACTAACTGTGTTAAATTCTTTTGATAGTAGTTCTATTGGGTTTTTCTTTAAATGCAAGTACTGTTCAATACAATCATAATAAATTTTTTTAAAAGGTTTAATTTCTAGACATTTTGGGCTGTAGCTAATTGATCAAAGTTATTTAAAATTGCTGGCCGTTCGATCTGAAAAGCACTTTTTGTTCAAAAGTAATTTTGTTGTTCGATTTTATTTGGAATAATTTATTCTAGCACTCAAAGCCTAAGTTGGGCTTGCTATGCAACTCGGCGTCATCTATATATTTAGAGTACATTCGATTTTATGGTGCTGTGCTATATCCACAGAATTAACTTCATTATAATTAAATTTCACAATCTTTTTAATTAGTGAAATTAACAAATATTCTTAATTGGCTAAAAATGTATTAAATCAGGGATTTTCACTTTCAAATGGGTTGGCCGCTCAATACTGGTATGTTGGTCTATACTCGCCGACCGCTCAAACCTGATTAGCTGCTCTCGGTGAACAGGTACAGCTTTTAGCAATTGTTGGTGTTTTCGAATGGGGTCGATAATGAAATTTATGCTAAGGCCAACTGCCTCTGCTTCTTGAACGGGTTTTTCGTGAAGGCCTTTGCCTCTGCTTAATGATGTTACTGTGGAAAAATTGATCCTGTCAGTGGGGTAGTTTCCATGTTGTCTTGGGTTTCTTCTAATAATATTATTAGTAATTGGTAAACTATCGGCATTGTCAAATAATTCTTGATGGAAAAACATGGTTTGTTTTCTTTAATTTTTGATGGTAGACTGCTAACAGTAGGTGATGGTAAATATAAAAATTACCATACGAATTTTTATTTAATATTACTTACAACGAGTAATATACATTATTGTGATTGCAGCCTAATAAATCAAATAATTTTTATGATACTTTGATAAAAATATGCATTAACATACACAGAAAAAAAATTGTTTTTTATATCAAAATGTACACACAAATTTATAAAACTTATTAAAACTATCGCTAAACACAAAAAATATATTAATCACAACAAAATATACATATGCATATTTAAAAACAAAAATTATTTTTAAAAACAAAAAAAAATTATATTTAAAAACAAAAATTAAGTAGCTGACCAAAATAGAAATTATTTAAAAATGAGCAAAATTGTTGCTAATAAATATTTTTATTTCTTTTAGTTGGTAATTCTGTGAAATTGTTTTCACAGAATTACCAACTAAAAGAGTTGGTAGAGAGTTCGGGAGCAATACTATGGAAGTTTCCTTTCTTTGTTGGGAACTCAACTTTAGACTGTGAAATCCATTTTAGGAGATCACGACGCGTACTATTTTAATTCCTATTAAGTTGTCCCGATATATTTTTAACTGTGGGAAATTTGTATTGCCAGATAATCAGTGTCGTTCAATCATTATTTTTTATCTCGGATATTAGTGATTTTACGATTTGACGGATTATTTTCGGGAAATCGTATTCGTAGAACCCATTGTCACTTTCATCTTCATAACCCGGTTTTAACTTAACAGTCGAAGTGTCTAAAAGAGCATACTTTCATTTAATTTTTTTGGAGTAATAATTAACTGCTAAATTGCATCGGTTATCGCGATGCCTTTATTTGAGGCAACTTTATAGCCGCTTAAATTTGATACACTGGCCATTTTAGTGGACTGCGGCTTTGGTTCTTTATCCTTATTATCTTACTCGTCTATTTCTTGAAGGAGCAAGGTTTTTTTGTCACGTCTAGTATGGATCTCGTAACTGACTGGCATCTGGTCGGAATACTCTGAAAAGTTCCACAATTCCTGCAATAACTACTTCGACCAATTCTTCGATAAGCGATTCTTTATCGCTCGATTATGGTTAAAATTAGTTTTACCATACGATTCTATTTAAAACAAAAAATATTATTCAAATTAAATTATATCAAATTTTTAAATATTAAAAAAACATCTTAGAACAATAAAAATTGTATTATACATTATTGCATAAATGTAATATCTTTACATTTAAAGATTAGTAGTTTTTAAAAACTACTCGATTACAGGCGTTCATTCAGACGATTTTGTCACCACCTATTGAATAAAAATCTAAGCATTTAACTTTTTGTAGGTACATATATATAAAACATTTTTTGTGTGTAAACAAAATTGTTCTCGATTATAAAAAAAAATATGTGGGTGGTTTATTACATAAATTAAATTTATGTATTTAATTTAAAAATTATATATTCGGCCCTGATACACTGACCTGTAGACATTTTTCTCTTCAAGTGCTTTCTCAATTATATTGATTATTCTGCGTACTTGGTACTTGTTGTATTGTTGAGTATTGACGACGAAATCGGAACTTTTTCGGATTAAGTTATTTCTTTCAATTATCGAATTTAACCTTTTAATCAGTAGTTTGTCAAAGAGTTTAGACAATTGGTCTATACGACCAAGTTTCGTATGGTGGTTTTCCAAGTTTTGGTATCATTATTACTTCTCCGATTTTCCACAAACTGGCCAAAAATTTGGTTCCTAATGCTGCATTGATAAGATAAGTAAGCTGAACTAAAGCCATCCTTGGTAGTTCTTTTAAAATTTCTGGAGTAATAAGATCATAACCAGGAGATATTTTTGAATTCATACTGAATTTTATCTCATGCATGACTTCTTTGGTGAAGTCAATTTCTTTGTCAGATTCCACCGTTATTATTTGAGATTCTAAAGTTTGATCATCATGTGGTTGGAAAATTTTTTCGAGGTGCTCCGCGAAAATTGAACTTTATCTTCGTTATTTCGGACCCATTTTCCCCTTTTTATTCTTATTGAAGGGTTCTGCATTGTTGGTCTTTTCATATTTTTGGTTGCTTTCCAAAGTAAATAATCAGTCCTGTTATCATTAGTTAGTTTTTTAGAGTTATTGATTGACTTATATTTTATTTTTTGGATTTCACTTCTTAATTGTTGAGTTAGATTGTTTAACTTAGTTTTATATTGAGGAGCTCTTGTTTGCTGCCATATTCTTCTGGCTTTTATTTTTTCTGGCAAGAGGTCTCTAATTTCTTTAGAGTAGTTGTTTCCTTTTAGTTTATATTTAATTTGTGGGGATCTTTCCCATGCTGTATGTTTATTCACTAGGCTTGGATTTTTTCTTTTTGAATAATCTATGCGCTTAATGTCAAAAATTAGGAGAATGGTCCGATTTTAAGTTTCGACTTTCGTCTACTTGTATATAGTTCATTGATATATTTTTGATTATAAAGAAATGAATTAAGTCTGGTATTTTGTTTTGATCTGTAGGCCAGTAAGTTGGTTTTCCAGTGAACAAGGTTTCACCACTGCGTTTTCTGACAGCTGTAAGCAGTTCTTTCCTTTAGTTGTTGTAAGCCTAGAACCTAATGGATATTTTTTGCATTAAAACTTAAATTCGTTAAAACTTAAATTGTTTTCGTTAAAATTTAAATTGTTTTCCTAATTTTTAATTACACAATGAAGCTAAGGCTATCGGATTATCCAACAAACATTCGTTCATGGCAACGCAAAAACCATTCAAATCATAGTTAGTAACCGGGTTCTTTCGCGACAGTTCAAGTGAGACCACGTACAATTTCCTAACTAATCCAAAGTACCCTTCAATTATAATAATAAAACTGATTCAATTACCCTGTGAAGGAAGTAATATATTAGGATCTGATAGTACATATTAGGATCTGATAGTAGTTTGTCGGCAATAACTTGCAAGTCTTCTTCCATGGTTAAGTCTTTGTGGTTTAGAATTACTTCTCCGAACATGTTGGAAGCCGAGAATATTGCATTAAAATTAAATGTCAAGTAAGATGCATCCAAGCATTTTAATGAATATTGCCTAATCAATATGTCATATTCTTTTGAATAAGTCCTCAAGATCAAATATTTATCCAACAAGATTGGGGCATCATTCTTCACAAGTTCTATCATTATCATGTTGGTTTTGTCTGAAGCTCTTTTCCCATGTTATCTCCCTCTAAGGCACACCTCTGCAATCTTCCTTATTGTGTTGTCTTTCCCATTTTCATCCACAACCCTGAAATTGGTGATCAGAGGGATTAGTGCAAGCAGCCCATGAGTGCTTTCCCTA
The DNA here is from genome assembly GCA_963556175.1 of Tipula confusa. NCBI lineage: Eukaryota > Metazoa > Arthropoda > Insecta > Diptera > Tipulidae > Tipula > Tipula confusa. The sequence goes on along the minus strand of OY744476.1, from coordinate 128,466,897 downwards.
TTGGTATCCAACAAATAGGCTCTTCCTATTCTGGAAAAGAAATTTACGTTCTTGGACATCATTGTCCCTATTTCCCTTTTTGCTACAAGTTTAAACAAATTATCGATTGTTTTTTGTGCAACATTTCCTGGTGTTGTTGGATCATTGGCGGGGATTTCAATGTCAAAAGAATATTCTCCTTTTCCGTGAGGCTTTGTTAATTCTTCTGTTAAACTTTCTATCCAAGGCACGTATTTCCTTTTCTCAATGTTGATTTCATATTCTACTTGCTTGCATCCAACTGCTTCTCTCACCATTTTCTTGGTCTTCTTCCCAATTCCTAACATTTTGTTCATATTTTTGTGTTTTTTGGTAATGTTTAGAAAGTACATGCTTCTTTCTTCGCTCGAATTAATGTTTTACCATCTCTCTTGGATTTCATCAAAGGCCAATCTTAGTTCAGGGTTTCCTGTTTATGAAATTATTTCAAGGATAGTGAATGCTGCGAAAATCTCATCAACAACGTCATTGTCATTAACACTGGCAGTCTACATCATATAGTTGTAACAAGAAGGGTATAACCAATTCTTCCAAATTACATTGTTACCTTCATATTCACTAGGATCGTCTAAATTGTCAAACAAGAATTCAGGAGTAACAAGTTCCAACTTTGAAGTGATAACAGGTGGAGCAGGAGTGTACTCTGGTATGGCCATGGTGAACTCTTTAAATTGATCCACCATTCCATTGAAATAATCTGATGTGAATATGCTACTAATTTTATTTTCTGATTCATGGATCTCACTGTCATATAAATTGTTCTTGGCCATTTCATTCTTCCGATTTAATAAGAATGTTGCTACTTTCGACACTCCTGCCAATTCTTCAGTCCTAAACCTTGAAGTAATTGCAGTATCTGGGTCAATTGCATAAAAAGCACATTGTTCATGAGATGGATATAGTTCTTTGAATTCTCTGAGTCTTCTTGGTTCTAAAAACATCCAAGAATTAATACAAGAAATGCGAAAAATTCGACGGCAGTGGCAGCAGCAAAGATCGCCGATATTAAATTGGAAATTAAATCGAGCAATTAAATCCCTGAAAGTAGCTCTGAGGGAAGAAGAAAATGAAGGTATACAAAACTATTTAAGTGAACTCTCGGCAACAGAAAGAACAGACTATTCCTTATGGAAAGCTACTAAAAGTTTTAAAAGGCCGGCAAACTCGTGTTCGCGATATAAAGCGTATTCTCACCACATGAACAAGTTAACAACTACATGCTACCAAACCAAACGGTGAATGATCCAAATTTTAAACCTATAAAGTTCAAGTAAAAGGAAGTTAAGAGCACAATAAAAAACTGCATAAGTTCGGAACAAGCACCAGGACATGATCTTATTACCGGAAAAATGGTTAAAGAATTACCAGACAAATGCATTAAACTAATAACGTACATCCTCAATGCAATCATGCGAACTGGTTACATTCCTCAAAAGTGGAAGATACTAAGGAAACTGAAACCAGTACTAGAAGGCCGGCATATTATACCAGATCACCAATTTGGTTTTCGAAATAAGCACAGCACTATAGAGCAAGTTCACAAGATTGTCAACGCAATTAAACTCACCTTCAAAGAAAAAAAAATATTGTTCTGCTGTCTTCTTGGATATTGCACAAGCTTTCGACAAAGTTTGGCTTAGAGCTTTAATATACAAAGTTAAAGAACTTTTGCCGAAGCAGTTCCATGTAGTTCTTGAAAACTATCTTCTTCAAAGGAAATTCTTGGTTAAACAAAACGCAGCAACCACTGGTTTAAACGATATTAGCGCAGGTGTTCCACAAGGAAGTGTCATGGGAACAATTTTATACTTGTTGTATACATCCGATTTGCCCATTTGCAATGAAGCTATAATATCAACATTTCTGATGATACAGCCATATTAGTGTCTTGTAAAAATCATCAAACTGCCTCAACGCAATTGCAAAATCATCTGAATAAAATTGAAAACTGGCTAAAGACTCGGCGAATAAAAGTCAATGAAAATAAATCAACACATGTTACATTCACACTTAACAAACATACCTGCCCACAAGTTAAATTGAACGGTGTAACTATTCCGCAGCAAGCTAGTGTCAAATACTTAGGGCAAAATTCTGGCCAGAAGGTTGACGTGGAAAAAGCATATAGAAGCAAAACGTAATCAAATAAAAATAAAATTTGCTAAGATGTATTGGCTAATAGGAAAAAAATCGAGATTATAAGTATTAACATTTGTTAAAATTTATAAAAATAGCAGTAAGGTTAGTTTGTAAGATTCGCATACATCTTGTTAGTTTCTTTTTAGAAAGATTCAAGAATAAAGCCATAGGCAGTTGTAATAAAAAAAATATCCAATTATGTTTCTTTTTCGTAGTTTACTAAAGAATTCAGTATTGAGGGGACTATTTCAGTTTAACTGAAACAATAGTTATTAATAGACCAAAATATTTAAACTCATTTACGAACTCCATTTCAAAACATTAAGGTAAGCATGAGATGCAATTGCATAAGAATTCATGATACTTCATGAATCTCTCGTTGTTCAAGCTATTTGGCCGTTCAAAAAACGTGATTTTCTATTTTTCACTAACAGAAGCTTATGATAATAGAACCATTGGCTGAGGTTACATAAATCTCTTTGGGGAAACAATAAAACATCATTATAACTAACATTGGATACTTAGCTCAAGGCTAAGTCATCAGTAAACGATGTGGCGTGACGTATAAAGTTTACTTAAAAAAAAGGGGTTTGAAATAAATTAAAAATAGTATAGATCCCAAAACTGAGCCTAAAGGAACACTATATGTTCCGTAGCACTTACTAACCCTTTGCTTTGGATATGTTTAAATGCTTTTTTTGTATCGACAAAGAGCGCAGTTGGTTTTTGTGAAACATTGATCGCAGAATAAATATAGCTCAAGAAATGTATTAAGGCTTATTCAGTAGATTTCCCGGCGGTAAACCCAAACTGAAAACTATTCAAAAACTTGTCTTTATTAAGGTGGTTATTTAATCTACGTTTAATCAATTTCTCAAATATTTTGGAGAAGGTGCTGAGGAGTGGAATGGGTCTATATTTATTCAATATACATTCATGTTTTTTTTATATACTGAAACTACAATAGCCACTTTATGTGCGTCGGGGAAAAAACCATTATCTAAGCTCAAGTTATATAAATATTTCAATATTTTTTAATAATTAAGTTATCGATTTGATCAATGCCCTTAGGCGTTTGTTTTTTAATTTATAAAATACTTTTGTGCAGAGCGAAGGACAAACTCATTAAACTCTTTTCGATTGGTTTTAATAGTCTTATCAAATTTTGAGGAAAGAACTGATGACGAATTGATGATGATAGAACTGAGATCGATGATAATCTTATTAAAGTCATCTGAAGTTGCTTGAGTAGTGGTTAATAAGGTTTATAAATGTATGTTTTATGCGCTTTTTTGAATTTATACTCAAAACTTTAATTAAGTTTTATAAAATCAACCGGGCTCCCAAAGCTTTTTCTAAGCAAGATATTGCTTTGGAGAGTAACATAAAAATGTATAATTCTTAAATTTTTTCATAGATTTTGTGTCATTGAACTGGCAGTCATATAATGGTGAGATGAAGTGTTGATCGTTTTAATCTTAGCGCAATGAACAGTTGCCTCCTTTATATGCTAAGTACTAAAACCTTCGAAAATGTTATTGAATGTACCACTTAATGGTTCATCTATATTATTGCGTCGATTTTATAATAAATATCCTATCAGGTAACAAAAGTTGTGATTTTTCAATTGAATATAAACGTTCGAGGGCCACCTTTGGTTTCAATTTGGTTTGATGTGGGTTTTAATACCTGCGGTTTTGTACAAAACCTTTTCAATGTGATAACAAACTTTTTTCAATGTAGTTAAGTGTATTAATTGAAGGACTGCTAACATTTTTGACACATGCCAACAACGGAAGGCTTTTTCAGTTTGTTCTCAAATTTTGCAATGCCATACTTTTCTACCTTTCACTAAAAAATCTAACTCAAAGGTATTAATTTGACAAAATTAGCATTATACACAATATGACTGCTACTACATTGAATATTAGATTCACTTCGAATCATTCGTTTTTTACACAGACTATACAATACCATTTGGGACTTAATAGTTATATAAGGATTATGGCTTTAAGAAATTTTGATATGTACCCTGCGACATACGACATAATATAAAGTTTATATAACTAAGATTGCCATTTGTGGAATTAAACTATATCAGTTCAAATTACCGTGTGTTGAGTGTTCTACAGATTACTCTGTGTAGGATACAGCACAAACAAAAGTAATCAGTTAAACTGCAAAGAAGTTGTAGGATATAAATCATGTTGGCTACGACACAAAAAAAAAATTAAAACAAAGTTGAATAAAATGAGTGAACATTGTTTTTATTTTACTGTTAAAAATTAATTGCATCTGAAAAATCTTTTTTCAACTTAAAGAAATGTGTAAAATAAAGTATACAACTATGTCCATTAATAATGAATCAATTTACTTCACACTACCCATTTAAAGTAAGTAGTTGAAATAAAAAAGAAAAACGTCTACATTTTTTTTCATCTTAATCGTAACCTTAAGATATTTTTCTATCTATCTTCTTCAAATGTATAAACAACTACAAAATAGAGAATGAAAAATTGGAATTAAAAATCAGCCAAGAAAATCTCAAACATAACAAGAAACTTTAAAATGTATAATACTTTACTTCTGCATATACATACGAATGTATAGCTGTGTATGTATGAATGTACGTATCAAGAAAATAACGAACGACCAAAATATAACGAAACCAAATCGAAATGCTTTTAAAAGTTTTGTTATTTCTTATATTCCATTTTTAAAGAAAGTTTTTTAAACAACAAAACAAAAAATAAATCAAATAAATAAATTTTGTTTTGAAGAATTTTTGTTTCTTTATTTTAGAATTTGTGCTTTTAATTCTTGTATATTATCTACTTATGAACGAAAAACTTTGTTATCGTGCAATGGATAAGATGTTTGATGTGAAGTAAAATCAGAAATATTAACCATCGCCTTCAGGTTTTGATTCTCTAATAAGCTTGGTTTTCTATTTTCTATACAAAGTGTATTGAGAAAAACAGAAATTTGATTTCGTTTTTAATGTTATTGAAAAAATTTGCTCTATTATTATGATTATTTCTATAGGGCCTGTTTTAATTTTTTATTTAGTGTTTTTATTAGATTATATTGAGGGATAATGTAGAAAGTGAGTTTGGGTCCCGGGTCAAGTTATTATCGATTTAAACATGGAATAACTGCCATACGCTTTTTTGCCGAGGTGAAGCCGAAGATATTATTGGACTGGTACCTTGTTCAAAAAGAACTGGATAGTGGTTCGACGACAAATCATTTAATAATAATAATATTCGGTTTTTAAAGGCTATTGCTGGCACCATCGGATTCGATCCCGAGCTTGTTTTTCGTATTTTTCTAGACAACCAGAAGAAGAGGAGTTATCCTCTACCCCGAGAAGCCATCGTCGGCGACAGCGACATATGTACCTGCCAAATGGCGGCTCTCCCTTCAGAGGTCGCTGAACCATTCATTTAGGACCCAGTCAGCCTTTTATTTCATAAACGAGATTTTATTCTTCATTAAATTCCTGATCTCGTGGACGAGTAAAACTGTGTAAGTGCCGTCATCATCGCGCTTTTATGTCCATGAGTGAAAAGGGACCCGAATTATTGGACAAACATCTTTTGCGTCCTCGTTTCCAATGATCATATATTCAAAACCAATGATCATATATTCGGTTTTAGACTCATTGGTTCTGAGACCAACGAGTTCTGAGGATTGCATAAGTGGATCTAGTAGTTCTTTTACATCGTTGTCGTTCTGTCTAATTACAAAGATATCATGAACCTGGTTGGACTAACGATGCTTTATAGTTTGCTTTTACAAAATATAAATTCTAGCATGAGATGTATGTGAGTATCGGGGACAGAGCAACTCCTTGCCGTATGCCAGAGCTTATTGCAAAAATGCCTTATAGCTTGTTCTCAACTTTGATACAACATTGTGACTGCATTACTACCATTTTACATAAACGCACATATTTTTCAGGTATTTCCAGTCATCACAAACCAAACTATAAGCTATCTTGGTGGTTTGCATCATAGGCTTTTTGGAAATCTAAAAAAACCTGATGTGACTGACCGATTCAGACGAAATTCTCCTTGGTAGTCACCTACAACTTCCTCCGCCAATGGTAGCATTATCTTCAATACTATGTAAGGCAGTAATTTTTAAGCTGTGCAAAGCAGAGCTATGCCACGATAGTTTTAAGCGATCTCATTTTTTAAGGATAGGGCGCAACGTGGCTCCTTTGCATTCATCAGGCATAACTTCGCTTTGCCATACTAATCGAATAAGGTCGTAAAGATAGTTCCACAAAGTATCCCCTCTGAATATCAAGAGCTCGGAATTAAAACAATTAACCCTAGAGGAATGGTTTTTTTAGTCTCTGCGTAACCAGTGTGAATTTCTCGTAGGATGGTTCCTCTAAGCACATCTCCGCAGTCTGTATTTTACAACTTTCAAACACAGCATTTGACACTTGTTGAACATTGAGTAAATCAGAGAAATGCTCCTTCCAAGTGTCGAGCACTGTATCGATGTTAACAAGGAAGTTTCCATCCTGGTCCCGAATGGTGATAGACTATGTCTATAGGTGTATAGCAGTCCGGTAACTCCTTTGAAGAAGCCACGAGAACTGCGCTTATTGCTGAGTAGTTGTACTCTTAAGAATTCAGCCTTCCATCATCCACGCTTTTTCCGTCTACACATTCGCTTGGCGGTTCTCCTAGCAATGACCTCTTTGATCTGATGTGCGATTGTAAGATGCATTCGCGCTTCCTTGTATGCTATATTCTGTTGTCGACATCAAGGTGACACTCCTCATCAAACTAATCATTTTTAGGTTTAATTTTTACCATACCTAGAATCGCCTGGGCAGCACTAACAACCAAAGTGTTCAATACCTCTCCTAGAGCGTTCACATTATCAAAACGGGGGTGTCTTTCCATAATGCTACTGCTAACAAGATTCTGATATTGTGCTTTATCATCTTCGTTTATCAGATCTTTGCAGTTGAAATGTCAGTTACGTTTACCTACAATCTCTGACTTATACGAAAACTGCCATCTTAGCTTTGCAATGGCCAATTAATGATCAATGCCTACAAATTTGGCAGCCGACCGATAAGATCTTACATCTTGGATCACCCGATACCTGCCTTTAGAATTTACATCATGATCAATTTGACTTCGAGACGTCTTACAAGGGTGTGTCTATGTTTTGAAGTGGGTATTTTTATAAGGAAAGAATGAATGTGCTGTGTATTTTTATGAGCCACAAGGTTATGTGCGACCGAAAAGTACTTTATTCTTTCTCCATTATAGGTCGCTATATCGTGTAGGAAATATGGACCTATGTTTTCACATAAGTTTGTCTGATTTTTGGCAGCTCTAGCATTAAAGTCCCCAATCACTATTCTGACGTCGTGTTCCAGTAAAGATCCCATCAGATCATCGAAATTGTTGTAAAATGAGTCTTTATCTTTGTGTTGGCTAATGGCTTACATCAGTGGGCGCTTGGACACAAATAATGGTCACGTTGGCTAACCGCATGCGTAAACGTAGTTTTCAAAAAATAATGTCAAATAAGGTTTTAAAAAAAAGACATCTTCCGTTACCTATGGTTTCCACTAAGATTGATTGCGAATAAATTTTCGTAAAGGGAAATTTATTTTAGTTAAATTTTTTAATGAAATTTACAATTTACAGAGCCAAAAGATGTACGCCCAACTTCTTACTATTGCAAATTGCGTTGTAATTTTGTTGTAGTTGTGGACCAAAAAAATGTATATGGAAGATTACAAAAAACCTAATGCGATTGATTATTCGCAAAGGCATACCTAGTGGAAACCTACAGTTTGTTTTAGAATTTGATGATGGCTTATTGAATGATAAACAAAATATTGTATGAATTTATACAAGATTATGTTTTATTACAATTACTACAAAAAGGGATTTCTCTGTATTTTGTGAAGAATACTTTACTATTCTGATATATGTCTTTGTAAAGATCGTATATTTTAGATAAATTTAAGCGCTCCTCCGAATCCTAACTTTGTCGTATGTTTGTATGCCCTAGCATAATGCGACTCGTACGCCGAGAATAATTTAATATGCTTTTCATTATCGAATTCTTTCTAGGTACTAATTTTGTTAGCAGTTTGCATTTCCCTATAAAATCTGTCTAATCCAAGATGACTTATCTTATGATCACTTTAGCCTATACTACACAAGTAACAAAATATAAAACTAACGTATAAAATACGTATTTAAATAAATTGATAACTACAATTGTAAATCATTAAAACGCTTTTTTTTTCTTTTTTTAACAAGTCGTTTATTCGAGAAATGGAATATTTAAAAAAATTGTTGTTTTGTTTTATAGAAACCATGTATAAACAGAACCAGAGCGACAACGACGAGCGTCGACGCCTGTCAAATTAAAATACACCAAAAGCATAGTATGCTAACAGAAACATCGACGGTAGCGATGACGATTTTTTCGTTGAAATAAATTTAGAGTCTGTTTCTAATTTTGTCGCCGGCGAAACAATGTTGCCAACTGTTTTTTATTTTTTTAAGTTGCCTTTTTTATAAAGTGCGTATTAAGCAGCCATGTTTTAAAATTTTTTATTGTTATTTTTATATCGCGATACGTTGACGCTTTTGTTTGTTATGTTTACTACAGCGATATCGCTGGCGAAATATATGTTTATTCGTTGACGCTTGTCGTTGACGCTCTGGTTCTGTTTATACCTTTACTATAACAAGTTCATTTAAAAAAATATTTGGTGCAAATTAAAAAAACGTAGTAGTATTTATACTTATCATTTTACTTCGGAAAAATATTGTTTTTTGTAGCACTTATTCACTTTTCATAATTTGTTTTAGGGAAATGGAGCAAAAATTTAAAATTGTTATCTGAAAATTTACATAATTTTAGTGTGGTTTTCATTCATAACTCAAAATCGTCAAAAATGCTGTAAAAAAACAAAAAAAGCGAATTCGCAAAAGCGGTTTATAAGCGAACTATATTTTTTTTATACTCTACACATACATACACATAGGGATAACAAATTATGAATCGAAATGTATTTATATTTTTGTGAACAAAATAGATAGATGCCATTTTTTTATAATAAAAACTTTTATTTAATGAGCTTAACAAACGGTATGTATGTATGTAAGGTTCACCTTGTTTAAAGGCCTAGATTTAAAAAAAAAAATCAGATTTATAATATTCGCTACAAAACTTTTTATATCTTAGATAAACATTTTTATTACACTTATTACTCTTTGGCAGCACGTTGGTTCGATTCCCTTATTTAAAAACGGTTGTAAAAAATTTGTATGGGCCCGGAAGTATGGCGTATTTGATGTGACTTAGTTTATTTCGATCTTTTTGGTCTGGATCATAATTTTTTTTAGCTTAAGGTCTCGACAAAATGTTGAATGGTTGTTTTTAAAATAGATGACACTTTAAACATAGAAATAAAACGCAAAATTAAAAATGGAATAACAGAAAAATAAAAAATTATCATAAACGATGCCGCGAAGGAGATAATTTAGACGGCCCATGAACCCTGCACTCTAACAGGGGTTCATATTTGTGTTCATCGTCATAACTGATCGCAATCAAGTAATGAAAAAACCGTTTTTCAACCCTCTCCCGTTGGACCCGATACCTCCCAAACACCAAACCACTGCGCCAATTGTTCGGTAGTTTCAAACTTGGTTTTAATTGGGAAGATGAAACATTTTCAATGTTTTCAAAAAATTTGGCAATTAGTTCTGGTGTACGACTAATACTTTAAAACTCCTTAAAGTCTTTGGACTTTAAAAATGAAATTTTTTTAAGGGCGTTTAAACTAAAAAAAATTATGTCTATTCTATTAACAATGTTATAAAACTAATTAATTTTAGGTGATAAATATGAAAAAATATAGTGCGATGAAGTTAGCTGCAAAACAAGTACGATGCGTTCCACATCGCAACTTTAACAATTTAAAGTTATTTAAAGCAACCTTATTCATGTTGAAATGTCAAACTACACAGAAAACAGCAATATGGAAGCCGACGGTAATATGTTTAATTATTCTGTGGAATATTATTATGAGGATGAAATTAACGAAAATACAAATGAAAATCATATAGATATTAGGCAAGTGAACAAGAAAATGTGTCTGCCAGTAATTTTGAGGATTATCTCATCCTAGAAGTACCAATCAAATGTGATGTTGTATGATTTGACTGAAGCGGATTATAACAACAACAAAAAAGATTCTATATAGGTAAAAGTAGCTGATAACTTTAGCCAACCTGGTAACAACTTTGTATTGGTTATATGTAAACAAATTTTTTAAGTTATTTTTTTATATTCAGTTAATAAATGTAAAACACGCCTGAGGTCGCTCAGAGATCGGCTTAGAACTTTATATAATAGGGAGATAAATACAGCAAGTAGGCACGCTTCGTCAAAAAGTATTTATTGATTTTATAATGCCATTAAATTTCTAATTCCCACTATTACCCCAGCTCCGTAAGTATTAAATTAAACATATAATTATTAAATTTCTATAGTCGCACCATAAATCGATACAGTAGGGATTTGATTGTAACCTACATATACCCAAATGTATGTTTAATAATTTTGTATTTATTTAAAACATTCAGTAATTACACAGAAAGTCCTGCCACTTCTCGCCAATTAGCTGAAGCACCAAGGCCGCGAAACAATAAACGGCCATGACAAGATTTAGAGGATCAACTAATAGAGTATCTTCAAAAACTAGAATCAGATAAACCAGAGATAAACAGCGAGTTTTTTACTTGATCCATTAAGAAGCTTGTCAAAGCGGAAAAATTGCCTCGCCAAATAAATATTCAGCAAGTTTTATATGAATTACAAGATGATGACTGATTTTTACAACATCTTTAATTGATTTAGTAAGTTTATGTGACGAAAATGTAATGAAATACAGTACTTTTTAGTTAAGTTCTTATATTTATTTACAATGAAATTTTATAATTATTAACTCAAAGAAATATTAAAAAAATTAATTGATGTGTGTATCTTGCCACTCCACTTTCCCATCGGTTACAAACCACTCAGCCTACTCTTCTCTATTATTGATTACTTAAAATACTTTAGCTGATGTTGCAGATGTACCTGTAGCTTTAAACTCACGATGTGAAAGACGTTGAGACTGCCCTAAAATATTGTGCAAAACTACACAGCACTTAAAGTTATTTATTGCATATTTTGGCTGTGCAAGCATTCTCACAAGTAATATTCTCCATGAGTGGCATTACTATGGGAATGAAATTATATTATTTTTAATAAATTATTGATTACAAATCGTGTTTTATATAAATTCACATTATTTCTGAATAACTTTAATTTATTTAATTACATTTAAATGTAACAACTACATACAAAATTGGTTTTGTCGGTTTAATTTGCTGACAGTAGAATTTTGCATGTACCAACTAGTTTAATATACAAAAAAATGTTATTTATCTAATTAACATCAATATATTATGATTTCAACCAAATAATACAATAAAGTGTTTCACCAAAATTAGAACTTGCAGTGGGGACCGAATGTTAAAGTTTAGTTTGCTCTTTGAGTCGCACCCAGAAAACACGTATTTTTATGTTGATAAAAGTATGATTGCAAAAATTACTTTTTCCACTTTGTTAAATCGATACCATCTATGTGTAGGCGAAAAAATTTAGGATTCGAAAATGAATTCATCTGAATAATAATATAACTATATAAATAGACGTCATTTACCGATACATAAATTCAATTTTCATTCCACGTTTAATGGAGGTCTAATTTTTAGAGTGGGTAATTCGATTTAATCGTTAAAACTTGATTTTGACAAATATTAAATAAAAATTATAAGGAAAAATTTACAAATAGATTACTTAGAAATACAAAATCTTTTGAATGTACAGTTTGATGTATTAAATTTTCTTGATTGAAATTAATTTCAATAACGTAACGCGCTTGTTGCTAAATTTTTTTATTGGTAAGAAAATAATTTCTACGAATAATATTATTTTTTTTACGATATAACCCATTTATAAATTATTTTAATACTGAAAGTTTGTAAATTTATTTATTTACGACAAACAGCCCTAAGCTCCTGCGTGCTTTTTAAAGTTAAGATACATTTTACAAAAATGTTTTATCATTAATTAAGTTAGCTCTTTAGGTTTCAAGATTTTGCGTTTCTTTGCGAATAGAAACTTTATGAAGTGAGCAAAACGAAATCTTTCTCATATTAACCTAATTATGACTCGAGTTACGAGTATAGTTATTTAGTAATTATATAAATATATTTTATAATATTTGGTGTTCGGAGCATATCCAACTATTTTATTTTTATTTATAAGCCAACTCTAGATTAATTGTGAATCCCTCTATTTCACACACTTTCATTCCAGTGAACCACGCCATTTTTTAATTCTGTAAAAAATAATGTGTAAACGTATAAAATAATTTATAATTTGTATATACAACCAAAGGGCACTAGTTCTGTAGCGACCATCGCTACACAAACAATTATTCAGATATTTCGTGTTTATTCATATAATTCGCTAACGCTACATGTACACTGTACATTAATATGTATAGAGCGTAAAGTAGCAACTACACATAGCACTCGGTCGCCATGGCCTGATGAGATGGCAATTAATTTTTAACAATCCTCGTCAGATCAAAATTGAGCTTTGTTTCGCACACATCTAATTCTGAATAATTAAAATAACGACACACACCATCCCGCCGTCGTTATAGTTCTACTGTACTTTTCACGTTTACACATTATCTTATTTTTTACAGAATCAGGGTGCAGTAAAATTGTAAAAAAATATCCAAGTCTAAGAACTATTTCTGGATAAAACT